>JAMXMO010001492.1:0-142589 GCA_030347555.1 Lablab purpureus | reverse complement strand
GAAAAATCCACATATGAGTTTTTGAAAGAATTTCAAAATCTGAAAATTTATTTAAAAGAGAAAATTTTATTAAAAATCCAATTCACCCCCCCTCTTGGTTTTTACACTGCCGTCTTTATTTAACAAAAAAGTCAATTTTTTGTAATTTGGAAATTTATATTTTATTTTCGATCTGTACTTTTTGTTTTACAAAGAAAACTCAATTTTTCATAATTTGGGAATTTATATTTTATTCTCGATATGTACTTTTGTTTCACGCATAAAAACTCAATTTTTAGTAATTTACAAATTTATATTTTATTTTCAATCTGTACTTTTGTTTTACAAAAGAAACTCAATATTTCATAATTTGGAAATTTATGTTTTATTCTCAATCCGTACTTTTGTTTTACACAAAAAATGTCAATTTTTCATAATTTCGAAATATATATTTTATTTTCGATCCCTACTTTTGTTTTACAAAAATAAACTCAATTTTTTATAATTTGGAAATTTATATTTTATTTTCGATCCGTAGTTTTATTTGACAAAAAAAACTTAATTTTTCATAATTTGGAAATTCATATTTTATTCTCGATACGTACCTTTGTTTGACGCTTAAAAACTCAATTTTTCGTGATTTGGGAAATTTATATTTTATTTTCGATCCCTACTTTTGTTTTACAAAAATAAACTAATTTTTTTTAATTTAGAAATTTATATTTTATTTTCGATCCGTACTTTTATTTTACAAAAAAAAACTCAATTTTTCAAAATTTGGAAATTTATATTTTATTCTCGATCCGTACTTTTGTTTTACACAAAAAAAAGTCAATTTTTCATAATTTCGAAATTTATATTTTATTTTTGATCCCTACTTTTGTTTTACAAAAATAAACTCAATTTTTTATAATTTGGAAATTTATATTTTATTTTTTATCGACACTTTTGTTTTACAAACAAAACTCAATTTTTCGTAATTTGGAAATTTAAATTTTATTTTCGATATGTATTTTTGTTTTACAGAAGAAACTCAATTTTTCATAATTTGGAAATTTATATTTTATTTTCGATCCGTACTTTTGTTTTACAAAAAAAACTCAATTTTTCATAATTTGGAAATTTATATTTTATTCTCGATCCCTACTTTTGTTTTACAAAAATAAACTCAATTTTTTATAATTTGGAAATTTATATTTTATTTTCGATGCATACCTTTATTTTACAAAAAAAAGCTCAATTTTTCATAATTTGGAAATTTATACTTTATTCTCGATACGTACTTTTGTTTCACGAACAAAAACACAATTTCTCGTAATTTGGAAATTTATATTTTATTCTCGATCTGTACTTTTGTTTTACAAAAAATACTCAATTTTTCATAATTTGGAAATTTATATTTTATTCTCGATTTGTACTTTTATTTTACATAGAAAAACTCAATTTTTCATAATTTCAAAATTTATATTTTATTTTCGATCTGTACTAAGTGATTTTAATTTGCATCTTTCTGATATTCCAATCTTATGTGATAACACCAGTGCAATCAATCTAACTAAGAATCCTATACAACACTCTAGAACAGCACATTGAAATAAGGCATCATTTTATAAGAGATCACATAGAAAAGAAGGATTGTAGGATTGAATTCATCTCTACTAATGATCAGTTAGCTGATATATTCACTAAACCTCTTGGTCGTGATAGGTTTTTCAAACTTAGAAATGAATTGGGCATTCTAAATATTAATCATCTCTCTTAAAATTTCTTCTGCTGAGTTGATTAGTTTGTTAATTTCATGAAATAGTTGGCTTATTTCATTAAACTGGCAATAATATCTTACTGTTGCAGATTTCAGTGTGTTAATTTCGTGAAACAGTCGATTTATTTCACTTAACTGACAACAATGCTTTACTGTTACGAAAATAACTTACTTATTTTCAGGAAATAACAGGCTTATTTCATTAATTGTACCTGCAGATGTTGTTTGAATCTGAACAAGCCCATTAATTGCTTTGACTAACAGACTAATCCCTGTAACTGCAGTTAAATTCAATTGTAGTTTCAAGAAATCAGAGTTTAATCAAATCAATTTAAGCCATATCTGTACAACTCATTTATTCAGTGCATTATCATTCAAAGTATGAACAGTTATAGGTGCATGTGTATTCACTTTATTGGGTTTTCAGAATTGGGTTTCCATTTCTCAATATATTCTCTGCATCTTCTGAAAACTGAGCATCTGCGGTTGAGTATGAATCTGTTCAAAATATTTGCTCATTAATATTCGATTGAACATGCATACTTTTCTCCCTATATAGTCCCAATACATCTGCATATTACAGACTTAAATTGTTTCTCTCTATACTCTATATTCTCGCATACTGCTTATCATTTCAGGTTCACAATTTGAAATGTCGAACTTTGAGCATGGTGCTAGTGATGACTCAGATGCGCCTATAGGCAATATGTTTCAAAGGCTGAGAAGATCACTAAGGAACAGAACATCATCACACACAACTGCATCTCAATCTGGGAGAGCAAACAGAGGCTCAACATCTAGAACTCAAGCAAATCCCATTCAAATTCCAGAACAGATGGCTGAACCTTCAGAGAGAAGGTTTTCGAAAAGATACAAAGTAAGGGTCAGACTTCCTCAACGAATGAATCCTCCTCCTCCTCCTCCTGCAGAAGAACCCAATGAAGAAACAGAATCTGAAGCAGAAGAAGAAGAAAACAATGAGGTTGAAGTTGTTGAATCTGTAGAACACCGAATGCAGATGAAACAAATTCTTACACCTAAGATTCTTAAGTTCAGCTGGCTGGAAAAAGAAAATCTTATCTTCGTGAGGAACTCTCTCCATGCACAAGGTCTCCAACAATTTGTAGAGCTTGAAGGTAATTTCTACATTGACCTTGTTAAACTCTTCTATGCTAACATGAAGATAGAAAACAATGCACTTGTTTCCCAAATAAGAGGCAGAGAAGTGCGGATCGATAATACCCTTTGGAGGAGAGTTGCTGGTTTAAGAAATGATGGAATCAAAATAAGCAAAGGCAACACTGGAGCAGTTCCCAACTTCAACAAGGAAGCCGTGTACAAAGATTGCTTGCGCCACTGTGATGAGGCCATGATCCTCAAGTATAATGTAGGAAGAATGAAGCGTGACGAGAGACTCCTGGCCTTTCTTCTTGCGTGGCAGCTCATACCCAGGGGGAGCAATCACGCACAGCTCATGGAAGAAGATTTAGCTCTGATACATTGCCTGAAAAATTGCATCAAAGTAAACTGGATTTATGTGATCAAAGGTCACATGTTTAAGGCCAAACGTCTAAACGATCACAAGCTGCCATATGCCATCTTGATCTCTAAATTTCTGGACTACTTTAGCTTTCCCACTGAAGGCGAAACAACCAAGATTGTCAATCATAAACATATGTTTGATAACTACTACCTTCGCAAAATGGGATTAACTAAGACAAATGGTGAGTGATCGTATGAGGCTGGAGCATCATCATCTGGTCATGGAGCAACCTTCACAGCTGGCACGTCATCGGGACTCAGCAAGATTATACAGCATATCAAATGGTTCCCTATTCTGCACCTCCAACATACCAGGGAGTACCAATGTCCGATTTTGAACGAATGCTTATATCTAGACTTAATGTAATTACCTCTATCCAGCACAATACACACGAAAATATGGTGGCCAGGTTCACCAACATAGGCTATGAGATTGATTTGATCCAACGCCAACTTGCTGAACTGCAAGTAACTGTGGAAAGCTATGATGGCTCAAATGCCCACAACACTACTGCCATAGAAGAGGATGGTGATGATGATGAAGACGAGGATGATGAAGAAGATGATGAATGATCTGATCTAATTTTTTTTATTTTCAGCATTATCTTTCTGCATTACGAACAATTCTGGGTCTGTAATATTTGCATACACTGTTATTCTGGTTAATCTGCACTTTTGAACACTCTATAACTGCTATACCTGTTATTTGCTAATGTCAAAGGGGGAGATAATCTACCATCTCTTCTCTTTGTGTTTGTTTTGTTTTGCAGGTTGACATCATCAAATAGGGGGAGTTTGTTGATGATTTAAGATTTGATGATGTTTATTTAGCTTTGATGATTGTGTTTATAATGTGCTGGATGTATGGTTAATGATTCTGAAATGATTTAGGATTACTAGAGATGTTAGATTATCTGTAAATGATTAACCAATTGAATAATGATAATCTGTTGTTTTTTGTTATTCATCAGTTAGTCTACTAATTCTATTTCTCTAGTCGACTATTTTCATTAAATGTACCAAGAATACAGGTTTAATGAAAATAACAAACTGGTTTGGTTCCTCAGTCGACTATTCTGTTCCTGGCACCTACTTTATGCAGAAAACGTGCAAAACGCGGGTTTAGTATTTTCAAAAGGAGAAGACCCATAGCATTTCAATTGTCCTATAAATACAACACTCAAGGACGTATCTCTGTGCGAAAGAATTCAAGAGAAAACTCTCAAGTGCTGCAATATTCAGAAGCAAGAAAGATTCTGTAGAGTTTCAAGATTTTACTGTGTTGTTTGTTCAAGACGATTATTTTCTTTCTTTTCACTGTATCTTGTATTCTTTGATCTCGGGTTAGAGATTTGTAGGTGGGTTTTAGAACCCTGTGTCTGTGATTGGGGTGATCACAGTGACTCAGTGTGAGTCAATGGGTGAAGATCTATTCTATAGTGTTTAGAATAGGGTCTTTAGTTTTCTTGTAGTGTTCAAGAAAGGATTTGTTGTAAAGAATACGATTTTGATAGTGATTAGGATCTGTGGAGTTGCAGATCACCAACTGGATGTAGTTCTTGCATAAAGAACGAAACAGTATAATCCTTGGTGTTATATTTTCTCTTCCTTCACCATCTGTTATATTATGCAGTAAGAACTAACCTACTATTTCGCAATTATCAGTCGGCTAATTTTCTATAATCTGCACCAATAAATTTTCTGATACGAAAAAGTTTTCAATAAAGCTATATATCAATTCAACCCCCCCTTCTTGATATAATTCCGCATCTAACAATAAGCCAATTATGTGACAAGGGACTTAAGATTATCTTTGAATCAAAGACATGCAGTATAGTCAAGGAGGAATCAAATGAGATTGTCCTAACAGGTACTAAACTTAATAATATTTATATTACTGATCTTGGCATTGCATCCTCTAGGACCATCTCCTGTCTTGTAACTAAGGAAGAGGATCCTTGGTTATGGCATAGGAGAGCTGCACACATTCATATGCATCATTTAAGTAGATTAATTTCAAAAGGTTTAGTAATCGGTCTTCCAAAATTAAATTTTGAAAAAGATAGAATTTGTGCAGCATGCCAAAAAGGAAAGCAAACCAAAACTTCTTTTAAATGTAAGAAAATCATTTCTACTTCAAAACCATTAGAGCTTTTACATATGGATTTATTTGGTCCTTCAAGAACAAGAAGCTTAGGTGGTAATTACTATGCTTTGGTAATAGTAGATGATTATTCTAGATTCACCTGGACTTTCTTTTTAGTAACTAAAAATAATGCTTTCAACTCTTTTAAAAAATTTGTCAAGGCTATTCAAAATGAAAAAGACCTAAAAATAAAGTTTATTCAAAGTGATCATGGTGGGGAATTTCAAAATGAATTATTTGAAACCTTTTGTGAAGAACTTGCAACTTGCAAGTTGGAGTTGGATTAATTCGATTTCTTCATCTATATTGGTGAACCTGGCCACCATAGTTTCGTGAGTATTATGCTGCATAGATGTTAGATCATTAAGACGAGACAAAAACATTCTTTCAAATTCAGACATAGGGACTCCCTGATATGAAGGTGGTGCACAATAGGGAACCATCCGGTATGCGATGTAATCAGTCTCGGTGCCGATGAGGTTCCCGCATTAGAAGCCCCTCCATGTCCGGACGAAGTGCCGGCTCGTGAGTCCAATCTCCATTGATTTTGGACAATCCCATCTTCCGCAGATAATAATTGTCAAACATGTGCTTGTGGTTGACAATGATTGTAGTTTCACCAACAATTGGAACATCAAAGTAATCAAGAAATCTGGATATCAGTATGGCATAGGGAAGTTTGTGATCATTTAACCTTTTTGCTTTAAACATGTGGCCTTTTATCACATAGACCCAGTTCACAATGATCCTATTCTTTAAGCAGTGCAGCAGGGCCAAGTCCTCCTCCATAAGCTGTGCATGATTGCTCCCCCTGGGAATGAGCTTCCATGCAAGAAAGAAGGCCAGCAATCTTTCATCCCTCTTCATACGACCAACATTGTACTTGATAATCATGGCCTCATCACAATGTCGTAGGCAATCTTTGAAAATAGTTTCTTTGTTGAAATTTGGCAATGAACTTGTGTTGCCTTTACTGATCTTTAAACCATGATTTCTTAATCCAGCAATACCACTCCATAAGGCATTATCAATGCAAATTTCCCTGCCTTTCACATTGGACAGAAGAACACCATTCTCTACTTTCAAGTTAGCATAGAAAATCTTAACCAGGTCAACATAAAAGTTACCTTCTAGTTCTACGAACTGTCGAAGATTCTGTGCTTGTAGTGAGTTTCGCACAAAGTTCAGATTTTCCATCTCCAACCAGCTAAACTTCAATATCTTTGGAGTTAAAATCTGCTTTGTCATCATCCTTTGCTCTACTGAAACAGCAACTTCAGTGTTTTCTTCTTCATCAGCATCATCTGATTCGGTCTCCTCATTTGCTTCCTCTGTAGTAGGAGAAGGAGGTGGTGAAGGATTCCTCCTTTGAGGGAGTCTCACCCTTACTTTATACCGTTTGGAAAACCTCCTTTCTGAAGGATCAACAGCTTGTTCAGGAATCTCAATAGGATCTGTTTGTGTCCCGGATGTAGATCCTCTGGCTCTTCTACCTGATGAAGCAGCTGTTGTGCGTGAGGATTTTTTGTTCCTCATTGACCTCCTTAATCGTTGGAATAAGTTTCCAATAGGTGCGTCTGAGTCATCATCGTGTGCCATTTTCAATTTGGAGAGAAAGAAGAACGAACGGATAGAGATTATGCAGAAAAAACAGGGTATAGAGAATGCAAGTTTAGTCCGTTAAAAATATCAACATATATAGACCAAGTATGAGATACGTATGCATGTTCAATCCGTGATTTAATGGCCAAAATATTTTGAGCAGATTTGGACTCAACCACAGGTGCTCAGACTTCAGAGAAATGCAGAGAATACATTGAAAAATGGAAAACCACATTTGAAACCCAATAAAGCGAGTGCAGATGTAGCTAAAACTGTTCATGCTATGAAAAATGCATTGAACCATTCATTTTACAGTAAATGACTCGAATTGATTTGATTCAACACCGATTTCTTGGAACCGCAATTTAAATTTAAGTTGTGGTTACGGAAATTAATCGACTAGTCAATGTAATTAATAGGTTTGTTCATATTCAAACAACATCCGCACAAGCATTTAATGAAATACACCTGTTATTTTCAGAAAATAAGCAGATTATTTTCATAACAGTAATGCCTTACTGTCAGTTTAATGAAATAAATCGACTGTTTCATGAAATTAACACATTGAAATCTGCAACAGTAAGATAACATTGTCAGTTTAATGAAATAAGCACACTATTTCATACAATTAACAAACTAATCATCTCAGCAGAAGAAATTTTAAGAGATATGATTGATATTCAGGATACCCAATTCATTTCTAAGTTTGAAAAATCTTTCACGACTAAGTGGCTTAGTGAATATATCGACTAGTCGATCATTTGTAGAGATGAATTCAATCCTACAATCCTTCTTTCAATATGATCTCTTATAAAATGATGTCTTATTTCAATGTGCTTGGTTCTTGAATGTTGTATAGGATTTTTAGTTAAGTTGATTGCACTGGTATTATCACACAAGATTGGTATATCAGAAAGATGTAGATTGAAATCACTTAGCTGTTGTTTCAACCATAGAATCTGTGTTGTACAACTACCAGCTGCAATGTACTCAGCTTCAGCTGTTGAGAGTGCAACACATGCCTGTTTCTTGCTTGTCCACGAAATTAAACAATTTCCAAGCAAATGACATGTTCCACTGGTGCTTTTTCTGTCTAATTTGCAACCTGCAAAATCAGAATCAGTATATCCAACAAGATTTAGTTCATTACCAGTAGAGTACCATAGTCCCACATTCACAGTTCCTTTGAGGTATTTTAAGATACGTTTAGCTGCTGTGAAATGTGACTCCTTGGGATTAGCTTGGAATCTTGCACAAAGACAAACAACAAACATGATATCAGGTCTGCTAGCTGTGATATATAGCAAGGATCCAATCAGCCCTCTGTACATAGTTGCATCAACAGCCTTCCCAGATTCATCAACATCAAGATAACAGTTTGATGACATTGGTGTATTTGATTCTTACTGACTTTCCATATTGAACTTTTTCAGCAACTCATTGCAGTGACTTGGCTTGACTAATGAAGGTTCCATTTTCCATTTGTTTCACCTGCAATCCTAGGAAGAAATTCAATTCTCCCATCATAGACATTTCAAATTCTCCTTGCATGGATTTTGCAAACTCTTGGCACAAAGAGGGATTAGATGAACCAAAAATTATGTCATCAACATAAATTTGTACAATCATAAGATCATTAACAACTTTCTTGGTAAAGAGAGTTTTATCCACAGCTCCTCTTTTAAAGCCTTGTGATATGAGAAAGGTTGTAAGTCTTTCATACCACTCGTCTTGGTGCCCGCTTAAGACCATACAAAGCTTTTTGAGTTTGTAGACATGGTTAGGAAGCTTAGAGTTAATAAAACCAGGTGGTTGTTCAACATATACATCCTCATTTATAAAACCATTAAGAAAAGCACTTTTGACATCCATTTGATAGAGTTTAAAGCAATTAAGACATGCAAATGCAAGCAATAACCTAATAGCTTCTAATCTAGCAACAGGTGCATAAGTCTCATCATAGTCAATGCCTTCCTCCTGATTATACCCTTTTGCTACAAGTCTAGCTTTGTTTCTAGTAATAATACCATTTTCATCTAGCTTATTTTTGAAAACCCATTTAGTTCCTATCACATTCATTGTATTGTTCCTAGGAACTAGTTTCCAAACATCATTCCTAACAAACTGATTCAGTTCTTCATTCATAGCAGTTATCCAATTATGGTCAAGCAATGCATCATTAATATTCTTTGGTTCTATTTGAGAAACAAAGGCCATATGATTGCAGAATTCATTTAAAGAGTTACGAGTAGTCACTCCCTTCTCAACATTTCCAATAATGTTGTCCGGAGATAGCCCTTTTGTGTTCTCCAGGATTTAGGTAATGTATTATCTGTCTGTAGGGTAGTCGATCGAATCGGGATTATAGTCGACTTGTTCATCCTGTCTCGACAGTTTTAGCAGCTTTTTCTGCAGACATCTTCATTCTTCTTGGATTCCTCAGCGTCTCATCATCGAACCTGCAAGAGAGTTAGCTTTTCTCTCTTTTTGGCATAAAATCTCATCAAACACAACATGGATAGAGTCTTCTACAGTTAAATTCTTCTTGTTGAAGACACGGTATGCTTTGCTAGTCAATGAATAACCAAGAAAAATGCCATCATCAGCTTTCTCATCAAATTTACCTAATGATGCTTTTCCATTGTTGAGTATAAAGCACCTGCATCCAAAGACTTTAAAATATGCAATACTAGGTATTTTATCATTCAAAAGCTCATATGGTGTTTTATCTAGTATAGGTCTAAGTAACACTCTATTGAGTACATAACAAGCAGTTGATACAGCATCTGCCCAGAAATACTTTGGTAGCTTAGACTCACACAACATTGTCCTTGCACATTCCTGTAGAGTCCTGTTTTTCCTTTCAACAACTCCATTTTGCTGTGGAGTTCTAGGTGTAGAGAAATTGTGAGAAATGCCATATTTAGAACAAAACTTTTCAAAATGTAAATTTTGAAACTCAGTCCCATGATCACTTCTTAAGGAAACAATTTTCAAATCTTATTCATTTGAAGTGATCTTAGCAAATCTTTTGAAAGCATGAAAAGTTTCATCTTTTGAGGAAAGGAAAAGTGTCCATGTATACCTGGAGAAATCATCAACTATCACAAGTACATAAGAATTGTTACCTAAACTTACTATTCTTGAAGGGCCGAACAGATCAAGATATAGCAGTTCAAGAGGTCTCCTTGTTGATATGAAATTCTTTGATTCAAATGAGCTTTTGGACTGCTTTCCTTTTTGGCAATATTCACAGACTTTGTCCTTCACAAACTTCACATTCGGAAGTCCTCTAACAAGACTCTTGCAACTGATTTTATTCAACAACTGCATGTTGACATGACCACACCTTCTATGCCATAGCCAGCTATCATCTTCTTTTGTTAGCAAACAAATATCTTTGTGATTTGAAGAGTTGATGTCCAGCATGTAGACATTATTTACTCTTCTCCCAATGTGCATTATATCTGCAGTTAAACAATTGAAAATGACACAGAATTTTGCATCAAAGGTGACTTTCATACCTTTGTCACACAGCTGACTTATGCTTAGGAGATTGTGTTTTAGTCCTTCAACATAAAGTACATTTTTAATCTGTGAGGAAGTACAGTTGCCAATATCTCCAGATCCCTTAATTTTTCCTTTGCTGTTATCACCGAAAGTCACAGTTCCAGCTTCACATTCTTTGTAATTCATCAATTTTGATTTATCTCCTGTCATGTGTTTGGAGCATCCACTGTCCAGATACCATAAGGTTCTTTTTGCTCCATGACAGACATGCAAAACAAGGTTTAATTGACAAATTTAGGTCCCCAAAGCCATTTGGGTCCTTTCAAGTTAGGAACAACATGTGTTTTGGGTTTCCAATAAAATTCACCTCTTGAAATCCCAAAATTCTTGACATAGCAAAATTTAGATATATGACCATGTTTCAAACAATAAGAACATGTTTTAAATCTGTTCTCGGGATAAGATTTGTTCTTTGCAAGCATGATAACGTTTTCCATAGCCAAGTCCATTTCCATTTGAAAAACCAATTTGAGAATGTAAAAGTTGATTTAAGGTATTATGACCAATTTGAAACTTTGCCAATGTTTTGATCAAATAACCAACTTTATTTTGAAGGTTAACACAGTTTTCACAATTCGCAGATTCATTTTTATCAGTTATGGATCTTTCAGAATCTTTTTGTTGCAGTACATTATCTTTTAGTTGACTGTTTTCATCCTTCAGTCTACTATTTTGATCTTCCAGTTCCTGCACTTTATTTTCTAGCCAGCTATTTAGTCCTTTTAGTCGATTATACTGATATTCCATCTTCTTTGCTTCATCATGAAATTCAATGAAAGCATTAAACAGAGTGTCATAATTCTCACTCATATCAGAATCACAAGAACTTACTTGACTTACAGTATCTTCATTGGCTACATGACACAGATTGGCTTGATTTGCAGATTCAGAATCTGAACTTGAAGATCCACTGGAATCACTATCATCCCGAGGCCATATAGGCTTTCTTCCCTTTCTTGAAATACTGATTTCGTTTGTCTTTTCTCTCATTCTTTTCTGGACTTCTCTCTTTTCTTTGATTTAAAAGAGGACAATCTGCTTTGAGATGTCCTAGCTGTCCACAATTAAAACATGAAAAGTTAGAGGAATTAAAATCTGGTTTTCTGTTATACCTCCTCTATTTGTCTTGAAATCTGTCCTTTGAACTGTCTTTCCTTTTAAGAAATCTACCAAATTTCTTGACCAGCATTGCAAACTCAGTACTGTCATCATCTTTCTTTCATCACTCTTAATTGATTCCTTGGCTTTTAGTGCTAAGCTCTTGCTCTGTTTTTCGTATTTTCGACTTGATCCGGTCCGCTCGGTTCCAATTCATGTTCTCTCGAGTTTCTCGAACAAGGTTGCGAGTGCTCATGATCTGTCAAATCTTTAGTTTCCAGAATAGTCTGTAACCTTTGGTCGCCAACTTCTACTCAAGCATTTTATCACCTTTATGTTAAGCTCTTCATCATCAAACTTCTTCCCTAATCCAAGCAAATGATTCACTATGTGCATGAATCGTTTCTGCACATCTTGGATGGTTTCACCAGACTGCATTCGAAACATCTCATACTCTTGTATGAGAGTATGCTTTCTTGCCCTTTTCACTTCAGTTGTGCCTTCATGTGTTACTTGAAGGATGTCCCACATTTCTTTGGCTGTGGTGCACTGTGAAACCCTGAAAAATTCATCAAGATTAAGAGCAGAAGTTAATATATTCTTAGCCTTACTGTCGAATTGAGCCTTCTTGTTCTCTGTTTCAGACCACTGTTCCCATGGCTTTTCAACCAGCTGTCCATCTTCACCTTTGATGGTAGGGATATATGGACCATTAACCACAGCATCCCACACGACTCGTCAACCGATTCGAAAAGATCTTCATTCGGCCTTCGAGACGAATAGTTTGCACCTACAAAGAGAGTGTCTGTTGGTAGAGGCACCTTCTGCAAAGGGAAGCTTGTCTCCCATTCTTGATTTGAACTTGAGTACCTTACAAGAACCTGCTCTAGATACCAATTGTTAGCAGCGGATTAATATCAAGAAGGGGGGGTTGAATTGATATGCAGTTATTATAGAAACTTTTTCGTAAAAGAAAGGCTACTGGTTCAATTCACAGAAAATTAGTCGACTGATGAATGCGAAATAGTAGATTAGTTCTTACTGCACAATATATCAGATGATGAGGGAAGAGAGAAAGAGACACCAAAATTTATACTAGTTTGTTCTTTGTAAAAGAACTACGTCCAGTCTATGGTCCGCAACCTGCAGATCCTAATCACTATAAAAGATTGTATTCTTTACACACAAACCTTTCTTGAACTCTACAAGAAATCAAAAGAAACTATCCTAAACACTATAGAATAGACTTTCACCCACAGACTCTACCAGAGTCTCTGTGATCACCCCAATCACAGTCGCAGGGTTCTAAAACCCACTTACAATCTCTAACCCGATATCAAGAATACAAGATTACAGTGACAGTAGAATGTTCTTGACAGAAACAGTGAAAATGTAAAAACTCTATGCAGATCTTCTTGCACGTAAAGGTTGTAGCTTCTTAGGAGTTTTTCTCTTTTATGTATTTCGCTACACTGAGCGTCCTTGAAAGTATTATTTATAGGCTCCATGAAACATAATGGGTCTTTGCTTTTTGAGAGAGCTGAAAATGCGTTCTGCACGTATTTACTACATAAGGAAGGTGCGAAGAACATAATAGTCGACTGAAGACATAGACCAGTGTGTTATTTTCATTAAACTTGTATACCTAGTACATTTAATGAAAAACGTCGACTAGACAAGAAGAATTAGTAGACTAACTGATGAATAATAAAAACAACAATTTATCATTATTCATATGATTAATCTATACAAGTAATCTATCATCTCGAACAAACTTAAAACATTTAAACAAGTACTAACCACGCATCCAACACAAAATTAAACACAATTAACAAGTCAACAAACATCATCAAATCTCAAATCATTCAACAACATACTTTTCTTTTACGCTTAAAATCTCAATTTTTTGTAATTTCGAAAATTTTATTTTATTCTCGATTCGTACTTTTGTTTTACAAAAACAAATCAATTTTTCATAATTTGGAAATTTATATTTTATTCTCGATCCGTACTTTTGTTTTAGACAAAAAAACTAAATATTTTGTAACTTCGATATTCAAATATTATTTTCAATCCGTACTTTTGTTTTACACAAAAAAAACTCAATTTTTTGTAATTTCGAAATCTAAACTTTATTTTCGATTCATACTTTTGTTTTACAAAAAAAAACTAATTTTTCATAATTTGAAAATTTATATTTTATTTTCGATCCGTACTTTTGTTTTGCAAAAAAAAAAAACTCAATTTTTCATAATTTGGAAATTCAAATTTTATTTTCAATCCATACTTTTCTTTTACACAAAAAACTCAATTTTTAGTAATTTCAAAATTTAAATTTTATTTTCGATCCGTGCTTTTGTTTTAAAACAAAATCAATTTTTCATAATTTGGAAATTTATATTTTATTTTTGATTCGTACTTTTGTTTTACAAAAAAAAACTCAATTTTTCATAATTTGGAAATTCAAATTTTATTTTTCATCCATACTTTTGTTTTACACAAAAAAAACTCAATCTTTCGTAATTTCGAAATTTATATTTTATTTTAGATCCGTACTTTTGTTTTACAGAAAAAAATTCATTTTTTCATAATATGGAATTTTATATTTTATTCTTGATCCGTACTTTAATTTTACACAAAAAAACTCAACTTTTCAAAATTTGGAAATTCAAATTGTATTTTCGATCCGTACTTTTGTTTTACACAAAAAAACTCAATTTTTCGTAATTTCAAAATTTAAATTTTCTTTTCTATCCGTACTTTTGTTTTACAAAAAAAACCTATTTTTCATAATTTGGAAATTTATATTTTATTCTCGATACGTACTTTTGTTTTACGCATAAAATCTCAATTTTTCGTAATTTTGAAATTTTTATTTTATTCTCGATCCGTACTTTTGTTTTTAAAAACAAATCAATTTTTCGTAATTTCGAAATTTAAATTTTATTCTCGATCCGTACTTTTGTTTTAGACAAAAAAACTAAATATTTCGTAACTTCGAAATTCAAATATTATTTTCAATCCGTACTTTTGCTTTACACAAAAAAAACTCAATTTTTTGTAATTTCGAAATTTAAATTTTATTTTCGATCCGTGCTTTGGTTTAACAAAAAAAATCAATTTTTCATAATTTGGACTTTATATTTTATTTTCGATTCGTACTTTTGTTTTACAAAAAAAAACTCTATTTTTCATAATATGGAAATTCAAATTTTATTTTCCATCCATACTTTTGTTTTACACAAAAAAAACTCAATCTTTCGTAATTTTGAAATTTATATTTTATTTTGGATCTGTACTTTTGTTTTACAGAAAAAAAATTCAATTTTTCATAATATGGAATTTTATATTTTATTCTTGATCCGTACTTTAATTTTACACAAAAAAACTCAATTTTTCATAATTTGGAAATTCAAATTGTATTTTCGATCCGTACTTTTGTTTTACACAAAAAAACTCAATTTTTCGTAATTTCGAAATTTAAATTTTCTTTTCTATCCGTACTTTTGTTTTACAAAAAAATCTATTTTTCATAATTTGGAAATTTATATTTTATTCTCGATACGTACTTTTTTTTTACGCATAAAAACTCAATTATATATTAAGAGAAATTGAGTTTTTTTTGTACAACAAAAGTACGGATCGAAAATATATATTTATATATAACATTAATTTTCACATACCTCTATTCTCTCTACCTCTATTCTTTCTATTCTCTCTATTCCCTCTCTACACTCTCCCTAAGGTTTAAATACTGAAATCCTAATGGTTTCTAGATCCAGAAGAAGCAATAGGAGGCTAACGGTGTAAGAAAGAGTTCTACCCGATTAGTTTTGTGAGCGGGTAACTCTAAGTCTGTTTATTCTTGAGAATTTTCTTTTGGAAAGTTTATGGTTTTTGAAGATTTTTTTCAATCAATTCTTTTTATGAGGAGATGTTATCCAGGATTTCGAGATAAAAGATGAGCTGTGGATTAGGATTGCAATTTTTCCATCTGAGCAAGGAATAAACAAAAATCCAGGTTAGGGAAGTTAATGTTCAAAAATATATAAATTGATATTAAGAAAATTAATGTTATACATATATAAAATTAATGTTATAAGAGAGTTAATGTTCAAAAATATATAAATTGATATTAAGAAAATTAATGTTATATATATATATATATATATATATTTTTCGATCTGTACTTTTGTTGTACAAAAAAAACTCAATTTTTCATAATTTGAAAATTTATATTTTATTCTCGATACGTACTTTTGTTTCACGCATAAAAACTCAATTTTTCATAAATTTGATATTTATACTTTATTTTGGATCCGTACTTTTGTTTTACAAAAAACCTCAATTTTTCATAATTTGGAAATTTATATTTTATTCTCGATCCGTACTTTTGTTTCACAGAAAAAAACTTAATTTTTGGTAACTTCGAAATTCAAATTTTATTTTCGATCCATTCTTTTGTTTTACTCAAAAAAGATCAATTTTTCGTAATTTCGAAAATTAAATTTTATTTTCGATTTGTACTTTTGTTTCAGAAAAAGAAATTTCATAATTCAGAAATTTATATTTTATTTTTGATCCGTACTTTTGTTTTACACAAAAAAATACAATTTTTCGTAATTTTGAAATTTATATTTTATTTTTTATCCCTACTTTTGTTTTACAAAAATAAACTAAATTTTTTATAATTTGGAAATTAATATTTTATTTTCGATCCCTACTTTTCTTTTACAAAAATAAACTCAATTTTTTATAATATGGAAATTTATATTTTATTTTCGATCCGTACTTTTGTTTTACAAAAAAAATCAATTTTTCATATTTTGGAAATTTATATTTTATTCTCGATACGTACTTTTGTTTTTCGCATAAAAACTCAATTTTTTTAAATTCGAAATTTATACTTTATTCTGGATCCGTACTTCTGTTTTAATAAAAAAACTCAATATTTAATAATTTGGAATTTTATATTTTATTCTCGATATGTACTTTTGTTTCACGCATAAAAGCTCAATTTTTCGTCATTTGGAAATTTATATTTTATTTTCGATCTGTACTTTTGTTTTACACAAAAAAACTCAATTTTTCATAATTTGGAAATTTATATTTAATTTCGATCTGTACTTTTGTTTCACGCATAAAAACTCAAATTTTCATAATTTGGAAATTTATATTTTATTCTCGATCCGTACTTTTCTTTTCCACAAAAAAACTCAATTTTTCATAATTTGGAAATTTATATTTTATTCTCGATACGTACTTTTGTTTCACGCATACACTAAATTTTTTATAATTTGGAAATTTCTATTTTATTTTCAATCCGTACTTTTGTTTTACAAAAAAAAATCAATTTTTCATATTTTGGAAATTTATATTTTATTCTCGATACGTACTTTTCTCTCCCGCATAAAAACTCAATTTTTCGTAAATTCGAATTTTATACTTTATTTTGGATCCGTACTTTTGTTTTAATAAAAAAACTCAATTTTTAATAATTTGGACTTTTATATTTTATTCTTGATCTGTACTTTTGCTTGACAAAAAAAAAACTCAATTTTTCGTAATTTAGATATTTATATTTTATTTTCGAACCCTACTTTTGTTTTTCAAAAATAAACTCAATTTTTTATAATTTGAAAATTTATATTTTATTTTTGATCCGTACTTTTGTTTTAGAAAAAAAAAAACTGAATTTTTCATAATTCGAAAATTTATATCTTATTCTCGATCTGTACTTTTGTTTTACACAAAAAAACTCAATTTTTTCATAAATTTGAAATTTATATTTTATTTTCGATCTCTACTTTTGTTTTACAAAAATAAACTCAATTTTTTATAATTTGAAAATTTATATTTTATTTTTGATCCGTACTTTTTGTTTTACAAAAAAACTTAATTTTTCATAATTTGGAAATTCATATTTTATTCTCGATAGGTACTTTTGTTTCACACATAAAAACACAATTTTTCGTAATTCTAAAAATTATATTTTATTTTCGATCCCTACTTTTGTTTTACAAAAATAAACTCAATTTTTTATAATTTGGAAATTTATATTTTATTTTCGATCCGTACTTTTGTTCAACAAAAAAAACTCAATTTTTCATAATTTGGAAATTTATATTTTATTCTCGATACGTACCTTTGTTTGACGCATAAAAACTCAATTTTTCGTGATTTGGAAATTTATATTTTATTTTTGATCTGTACTTTTGTTTTACAAAGAAAACTCAATTTTTCATAATTTGGGAATTTATATTTTATTCTCGATATGTACTTTTGTTTCACGCATAAAAAGTCAATTTTTAGGAATTTGGAAATTTATATTTTATTTTCGATCTGTACTTTTGTTTTACAAAAGAAAGACAATTTTTCATAATTTGGAAATTTATATTTTATTCTCGATCCGTACTTTTGTTTTACACAAAAAATATCAATTTTTCATAATTTCAAAATTTATATTTTATTTTCGATCCTTACTTTTGTTTTACAAAAATAAACTCAATTTTTTATAATTTGGAAATTTATATTTTATTTTCGATCCGTTGTTTTGTTTGACAAAAAAGAACTTAATTTTTCATAATTTGGAAATTCATATTTTATTCTCGATACGTACCTTTGTTTGACGCATAAAAACTCAATTTTTCGTTATTTGGGAATTTATATTTTATTTTCGATCCCTACTTTCGTTTTAAAAAAATAAACTAATTTTTTTAATTTGGAAATTTATATTTTATTTTCAATCTGTATTTTTGTTTTACAAAAAAAAACTAAATTTTTCATAATTTAGAAGTTCATATTTTATTCTCGATACGTACTTTTGTTTTACACAAAAAAACTCAATTTTTCATAATTTCAAAATTTATATTTTATTTTCGATCCCTACTTTTGTTTTACAAAAATAAACTCAATTTTTTATAATTTGGAAATTTATATTTTATTTCCGATGCGTACCTCTATTTTACAAAAAAAAACTCAATTTTTCATAATTTGGAAATTTATATTTTATTCTCGATAAGTACTTTTGCTTCACGCATAAAAACTCAATTTTTTGTAATTTGGAAATTTATATTTTATTCTCGATCCGTTGTTTTGTTTGACAAAAAAGAACTTAATTTTTCATAATTTGGAAATTCATATTTTATTCTCGATACGTACCTTTGTTTGACGCATAAAAACTCAATTTTTCGTTATTTGGGAATTTATATTTTATTTTCGATCCCTACTTTCGTTTTAAAAAAATAAACTAATTTTTTTAATTTGGAAATTTATATTTTATTTTCAATCTGTATTTTTGTTTTACAAAAAAAAACTAAATTTTTCATAATTTAGAAGTTCATATTTTATTCTCGATCCGTACTTTTGTTTTACACAAAAAAACTCAATTTTTCATAATTTCAAAATTTATATTTTATTTTCGATCCCTACTTTTGTTTTACAAAAATAAACTCAATTTTTTATAATTTGGAAATTTATATTTTATTTTCGATGCGTACCTTTATTTTACAAAAAAAAACTCAATTTTTCATAATTTGGAAATTTATATTTTATTCTCGATAAGTACTTTTGCTTCACGCATAAAAACTCAATTTTTCGTAATTTGGAAATTTGTATTTTGTTTTCAATCTGAACTTTTGCTTTACAAAAGATACTCAATTTTTCATAATTTGGAAATTTATATTTTATTCTCGATTCGTAGTTTTGTTTTACACAAAAAAACTCAATTTTTCACAATTTCAAAATTTATATTTTATTTTCGATTTGTACTTTTGTTTTACAAAAATAAACTCAATTTTTTATATTTTGGAAATTTATATTTTATTTTCGATCCATACTTTTGTTTTACGAAAAAAACTTAACTTTTCATAATTTGGAAATTCATATTCTATTCACCATACGTACTTTTGTTTCACGCATAAAAACTCAATTTTTCATAATTTTGAAAATTATATTCTATTTTGGATCCCTATTTTGTTTTACAAAAATAAACTATATCTTTTTATAAATTGGAAATTTCTATTTTATTTTGAATCCGTACTTTTGTTTTAAAAAAAATCAATTTTTTATATTTTGGAAATTTATATTTTATTCTCGATACGTACTTTTGTTTCCCGCATAAAAATTCAATTTTTCGTAAATTTGAAATTTATACTTTTATTTTGGATCGTACTTTTGTTTTAATAAAAAAACTCAATTTTTAATAATTTGGAATTTTATATTTTATTCTTGATCTGTACTTTTGTTTGACACAACAAAACTCAATTTTTCGTAATTTAGATATTTATATTTTATTTGCGATCCCTACTTTTCTTTTTCAAAAATAAACTCAATTTTTTACAATTTGGAAATTTATATTTTATTTTCGATCCGTACTTTTGTTAAAACAAAAAAACTCAATTTTTCATAATTTGGAAATTTATATTTTATTCTCGATACGTAGTTTTGTTTCACGATTAAAAAGTCAATTTTTTGTAATTTCGAAATTTTTATTTTATTTTAGATCTGTACTTTTGGTTTACAAAAGAAACTCAATTTTTCATAATTTGGAAATTTATATTTTATTCTCGATATGTACTTTTGTTTCACGCATAAAAACTCAATTTTTAGTAATTTGGAAATTTATCTTTTATTTTCGATTTGTACTTTTGTTTTACAAAAGAAACACTATTTTTCATAATTTGGAAATTTATATTTTATTCTCGATCCATACTTTTGTTTTACACAAAAAATATCAACTTTTCATAATTTCAAAATTTATATTTTATTTTCGATTCCTACTTTTGTTTTACAAAAATAAACTCAATTTTTTATAATTTGGAAATTTATATTTTATTTTCGATCCGTTGTTTTGTTTGACAAAAAAGAACTTAATTTTTCATAATTTGGAAATTCATATTTTATTCTCGATACGTACCTTTGTTTGACGCATAAAAACTCAATTTTTCGTTATTTGGGAATTTATATTTTATTTTCGATCCCTACTTTTGTTTTAAAAAAATAAAGTAATTTTTTTTAATTTGGAAATTTATATTTTATTTTTTATCGTACTTTTGTTTTACAAAAAAAACTTAATTTTTAATAATTTTATTCTCGATATGTACTTTAGTTTCACGCATAAAAACTCAATTTTTCATAATTTGGAAATTTATATTTTATTCTCGATACGTACTTTTGTTTTACATAAAAAAAACTCAATTTTTCATAATTTTGAAATTTATATTTTATTTTCGATCCCTACTTTTGTTTTACAAAAATAAACTCAATTTTTTATAATTTGGAAATTTACATTTTATTTTCGATGCGTACCTTTATTTTACAAAAAAAACTCAATTTTTCATAATTTGGAAATTTATATTTTATTCTCAATACGCACTTTTGTTTCACGCATAAAAACTCAATTTTTCGTAATTTGGAAATTTGTATTTTGTTTTCGATCTGAACTTTTGCTTTACAAAAGATACTCAATTTTTCATAATTTGGAAATTTATATTTTATTCTCGATTCGTACTTTTGTTTTACACAAAAAAAACTCAATTTTTCACAATTTCAAAATTTATATTTTATTATTGATTTGTACTTTTGTTTTACAAACATAAACAAAATTTTTAATAATTTGGAAATTTATATTTTATTTTCGATCCATACTTTTGTTTTACAAAAAAAACTTAACTTTTCATAATTTGGAAATTCATATTCTATTCACGATACGTACTTTTGTTTCACGCATAAAAACTCAATTTTTCGTAATTTTGAAAATTATATTCTATTTTCGATCCCTACTTTTGTTTTACAAAAATAAACTATATTTTTTTATAAATTGGAAATTTCTATTTTATTTTGAATCCGTACTTTTATTTTAAAAAAAATCAATTTTTTATATTTTGGAAAATTATATTTTATTCTCGATACGTACTTTTGTTTCCCGCATAAAAACTCAATTTTTCGTAAATTCGAAATTTATACTTTTATTTTGGATCGTACTTTTGTTTTAATAAAAAAACTCAATTTTTAATAATTTGGAATTTTATATTTTATTCTTGATCTGTACTTTTGTTTGACACAAAAAAACTCAATTTTTCGTAATTTAGATATTTATATTTTATTTTCGATCCCTACTTTTGTTTTTCAAAAATAAACTCAATTTTTTATAATTTGGAAATTTATATTAGATTTTTGATCCGTACTTTTGTTTTAGAAAAAAAAACTGAATTTTCCATAATTTGAAAATTTATATCTTATTCTCGATCTTTACTTTTGTTTTACACAAAAAAAACTCAATTTTTCATAATTTCGAAATTTATATTTTATTTTCGATCCCTACTTTTGTTTTACAAAAATAAACTCAATTTTTTATAATTTGGAAATTTATATTTTATTTTTTATCGGTACTTTTCTTTTACAAAAAAAAACTCAATTTTTCATAATTTTATTCTCGATACGTACTTTTGTTTCACGCATAAAAAGTAAATTTTTTGTAATTTGGAAATTTATATTTTATTTTCGATCTGTACTTTTGTTTTACAAAGAAAACTCAATTTTTCATAATTTGGGACTTTATATTTTATTCTCGATATGTACTGCATAAAAACTGAATTTTTAGTAATTTGGAAAGTTATATTTTATTTTCGATCTGTACTTTTGTTTTACAAAAGAAACTCAATTTTTCATAATTTGGAAATTTATATCTTATTCTCAATCCGTACTTTCGTTTTATACAAAAAAACTCAATTTTTCATAATTTCGAAATTTGTATTTTATTTTTGATCCCTACTTTTGTTTGACAAAAATAAACTCAATTTTTTATAATTTCGAAATTTATATTTTATTTTCGATCCGTACTTTTGTTTAACAAAAACAAAATTAATTTTTCATAATTTGGAAATTTATATTTTATTCTCGATACGTACTTTTGTTTCACGCATAAAAAGTCAATTTTTTATAATTTTGAAATTTAAATTTATTTTCGATCAGTACTTTTGTTTTACAAAGAACACTCAATTTTTCATAATTTGGGAATTTATATTTTATTCTCGATATGTACTTTTGTTTCACGCATAAAAACTCAATTTTTAGCGATTTGGAGATTTATATTTTATTTTCGATCTGTACTGTTGTTTTACAAAAGAAACTCAATTTTTCATAATTTGAAAATTTATATTTTATTCTCGATATGTACTTTTGTTTCACGCATAAATATTCAATTTTTACTAATTTGGAAATTTATATTTTATTTTCGATCCGTACTTTTGTTTAACAAAAAAAACTCAATTTTTCATAATTTGGAAATTTATATTTTATTCTCGATACGTACTTTTGTTTCACGCATAAAAAGTCAATTTTTTGTAATTTGGAAATTTATATTTTATTTTTTATCTGTACTTTTGTTTTACAAAGAAAACTCAATTTTTCATAATTTGGGAATTTATATTTTATTCTCGATATGTACTTTTGTTTCACGCATAAAAAGTCAATTTTTAGGAATTTGGAAATTTATATTTTATTTTCGATCTGTACTTTTGTTTTATAAAAGAAACTCAATTTTTCATAATTTGGAAATTTATATTTTATTCTCGATCCGTACTTTTGTTTTACAAAAATAAACTCAATGTTTTATAATTTTGAAATTTATATTTTATTTTCGATCCGTACTTTTTGTTAAATAAAGACGGCAATGTAAAAACCAAGAGGGGGGGGTGAATTGGGTTTTTAAACTAATTTTCTCTTTTAAATAAATTTTTAGGTTTTGAAAAACTTTTAAAAAACTTGGATGTGAATTTTTCCAATCCTTTGATTAACGCTGTTGGGATTAGCAATTGTAATAATGATCCACAATTAAGAGATAAAGAGAAAGAGAAAGAACACAGAGATTTATACTGGTTCAGATTAAGCCAATCCTACATCCAGTTCCCAACCACCACAAATCCGTGATGATTTTCCCCACTATCTTTAATTGAAATTACAAACACCAATTCATGCAATAACAAATAAAGATAAACGGAAACACCTCCTCAGACACACTAAGGATGAAACACCTCCCGCAGTACACTCGAGGATGAAACCCACCTCTCTTGACACACAAGAGATGAAACACCTCCTTAGAACAGATCCAAGGGATGAATTTTCCCTTTACGTAAAACAAGTAAAAGAATACACCTGAAATGTGCTGGATAGAAAGCTTAAGCACAATGATCACCACTTCCAAAGACTTGATCAAACCGAAGAGAAGCAGAAAGCGGCTTTGAAAGCTAAGGCGCGAAACACTTTGAATATTTTGTGTTTGTTCGGATGTGTTAAACCTAAGACATTCTCTTTCATTTTATAATTCGAAAATGCTCCAAAGTTTCCATTCTTAGGTTGATTTAGAATTAATTTCGCAAAAGCGACTCATTTAATCGATTATATTAAAAGCTTAATCGATTATATCATGTTTAAAAACTGGAAAACAAATATCGTCCGATTTAATCGATTAGATTAAGGCCATAATCGATTATATTAACCCAGAATCAATATAATCGATTATCAAAGACACTTAATCGATTATATTGCTCGTTAAACATTTTTTATTCAAATTTTAAGTTAAATAATCGATTATCTACGTATGGTAATCGATTAAAAGCGTAGAAAAACGTTTTTGCGAGAAAACACCTTGCTCTCTTGTTTGGGAAGGTCTTGAATGGGATTTATGACTTACTCTTTTTATCCTACACCCAAAACAGAACCTTCTACCTTTGATCCTTCAGCTCTTGAGAAAATCTTCATCAATCTTCTCTTTTGAAAGCTTTGAAAGCTCTTTATGCCTTTCCTTTCTTATCAAGCAATCTTCCTTTGTGAGATGGCACAAGTCTTTAATGTTGATTGAAACTTCCTAAAAACTTCATCATCAAAACTGTTGGACTTGAAGACTTGGTTTCACGTGGATTTGATGTCTCCAACCACCTTTAATGATGAAGATGTTGGTGCTTGAAGAATGAAGATTTTGTCTTAGGATTAGAGAGTCTTAGGTTGTGTGGTATGATGCATTTCAATCTATCTTGGTCTTAGTCTTGGAGTTTAAAATGTTTTGAAATGTTTTGAAATGTTTTAAAAAGGTTTTAAAATGATTTCAAAGGTTTAACTGTTTTTTAACTGGTTAAAAATCTGATTTCAACTAGTTAAACTGTTCTTCATTTTCAAAGCTTTGTATTTGGAAAATTTCAGCTGACTGTTTTCAAAATTTAAACCAGTTAAAATCCTGGTAGCTTTGTTTCAGGAAATTCAGTTTTCGGAATAGCTAGTTAAAACGAGATTTCAACCGATCGTTTTCAAGTTTCGATAAAACAGGTGCTCACCGGAAAATTGGTTTTTAATGAAAACAACCGACTAAAACGCGTTTCAACCGACTATTTCCTGCAGAATCTGTTTTAACAGTTTTCTATATATATCTTGAAACTCAAAGAACTAATAGACGAAACCTTTTCTAAAAGACCCATTGAGCAAGAACGTTCCTAATACACTCTAAAACATTTTGCGAATCACTCCAAGACGATCAAGATTCATTTGAGTGCGAATCAAATCAAGAATTGCATGCTCTGTTTTTCTGTTCTTGCTGGTGCTCTGTTTTCGTTTCTGCATTGAATTTCCAGGTGAATTCAATCCAATTCTTTGTGTGTTGGCTAGCTGCGTGTTTGTATCTTAATCAGGGTGATTAAGAGATCTTGTAATAGGGTTTTACAGGTGTTTAGAAGTCTTGTAGGGTTCAAGACTTGGTGCAGCTTTCTGGTTTCGGTTTTGCATGTAGTGTTCATGTAAAAACTGGTTTTTAGTGAATTGATTGAATTTGTTTGTTTAGGAAACTGGATGTAGCCTTTGTTGAAAGGTGAACCAGTATAAATCTGCTGTGTTGTTCTTCTTCCCTTGAACTCTTTACATTCGGTAATTGAAGTTTAAATTGAAATTGAATTGGATATATGATCAATTGATAAAGAGCATTTCAAGAACCTATAAAAACTGATTTAAATCTTCAATCCGAATCTGGTTTTTCATAATTGGGCATTGGGTTTCGAAAATCTTTAAAAGTTTAATTCACCCCCCCCTCTTAAACTCAGCCATTTATTCCAACAAAAACTGTAGGTGTCCATAAAACTCTGGACTTGAAATATGCCAACAATCTCCCCCTTTTTGATGATGATAAAAAGAAACCTAGAGACTTGTGATAAAATCCTGAAAATCTTGAAAATAATGTATGGATATCTCCATCATAAATATTAGTCCACAAAGGAAATAAAATAGGCAGTCATATAGCATTTAAGTTTCAATTTGAATTTTGAAAAAGAGATTTCAAGGAATTAATGAGTGGAAATTATTTCTAAAAGCTCCCCCTTAAACTATGCTCTTAATTGTTTAAGCTATATAAGGCACTTATTTGAATTATTTCCTAAAGCTCCCTTGAAATTAATTTTCTTAAGAGCTATATTAACTAGACAGATTTTCAATCAAGACAAAATATTTTCTCCCCCTTTATTTTTATCATTTTCAAAAAGATTACATTTTCAGAGATAATTACAGCAGAAGCAAATTAATACACATAAAATTATAGAGAGAAAAAATCTAGAAAATAATGAAGAACAAGCTAAGGAAAAGTGAACTTGTAGCCTATTCAGTTTCTTCACTATCTTCTTCATCTTCCTCAACATTTGCTTGTCTGTTTGCCTCTTGAGGATGTTGTATTATCTTCTTCGAGGAGATAGTTCTTCAATTTCCATCTTTCTTTCAACTCTATACATTCTTCTATTAAGCCTTGAGAGTTGATGAGAAAGGCCTTGAAATTCCTTGGAGTGAAGATTCATCATAGAATCCATTCTTGATATGAGAAGCTCCTCCACTGATCCTGGTTGAGGTTGAAATTGAGGTGGAGGTTGAGGTTGGTCTTCATCATCTTCTTCCATGGCGCGACTCCTTCTTCTCTTTGGGTAAACCTGTTGCCTTGTTCTATGAGGCCCATATGCCTTAGAACATTTTTACCAATCTTGCTATTGCTTAGCAAAATCTGTTTATTCTCCCCTTCAAGATCAACACCTTTGTATTCTAGAATCTTAGAAACAAACACAGCATAGGGTAATGCAAAAGAGGAAAGCCTAATGGCTTTAAACATATTATCAAGGATAATTGAGGGCCAATCTATGCTCACATTATTAAGGAATCCATACATTAGAAGAATGTCTTCGTTAGTAAGTTGGGCATGATTAGTGCCTCTTGCAACTAAAATCCAAACAATAACATAATGCAGCATTCTTTCATTTAACTTTACATTACCAACTTTATACAAGTTCTCAACTTGTAGGTTAGGATCCTTGCAGAATTTTCTGAATTCTACCAACTTGTTGAAGTCCTCAAAGCCATATGTGATGTTTATGCCTTGAGTTGAGAGACCAGCTACATTGTTCCACAAATCTTCATCAAGGAAGATCCTTACACCTTTCACTTTAGTGCTTGGACTTGCAGTTCTTGATGTCAAGTTCATGTAGAACACTCTAACCAAATCTGGGTAGAATGCCCCTTCCATCTCTACAAATTTTTGTAGTCCACTTCCTACTAAAAATTCCTGAAATTGAAAACCATGAGATCTAAAAAATTCACAAGACAAGAATTTAGGGGTAAGAATTTTTCTATCCTTCCACTTGTTAACAAAGGCAATTTGCAGATCTTCATCCGAAATCCAACCGGCTAGAGTTGGAGGTCTCCTTTCTTGAGAAGTCATTGGCTCCTTGCCCTTTCTCCTTGATGGCATCTTCCTTCTTCTTTGATCAGCCATTTCGGTGATATAAAAGACAAGAGAAATTGCACAACAAGATAATGGAATAACAGAGACAACACAGAGAATTAAAATTCGCACAAGATAGCAAATAACGGCGATAAGCGAGCAAGAGTGAGAGAGAGAGTGAGTGAGTCACTTTGATTCTCAAACCAGCTATTTATAGAATGAAATCCGGTTCATAAAGCGTTGATTTAATGAAAATATATCCGTTGGGAACGAATATAGCCGTTTAGAAAAGACAAAACACGTGAAAACATGGCCAGCGTTCGAAAATCAGATTTGCGAGAAAAACACGAGCGGTGCATTTAATCGATTATATTCTCATTTAATCGATTATTTTCCTTCAAAAATTTCCAGAAAGCGAAAACCCAGAAATTTAATCGATTATGTGCATTCCTTAATCGATTAAATTGCTCCTCAGCGATTTAATCGATTATGTCATAAATGTAATCGATTATATTTTAAAACATTTTCACAAACACCGCGTTTAATCGATTAACACACGAAACTTAATCGATTAAATACGTAAATTTTCAGTAAAGCAGCTGAAATATCATCAAAAACAACAACAAACATCAATTAAGCAACAGATTTATCACAAACAATTCCTAGATCTCTTCTAAGCTCATAAAATCTATCTCTAGGCAAAGGTTTAATGAAGATATCAGCTAGTTGATGTTTGGTATCTATATATTCTATAATGCAATCTCCTTTAGCTATATGATCTCTAATGAAATGGTGTCTAATTTCTATATGCTTGGTCTTGGAATGCATGATAGGGTTCCTAGTCGGGTTAATGGCACTAGTGTTATCACACTTAAGAGGAATATGATCTAGAAAGATATCAAAGTCTTCTAATTCGTTGCTTCATCCACGAGTATTTGAGCACAACAACTCCCTGCTGCTATATACTCAGCCTCCGTGGTTGAAAGAGCAACACTAGCCTGTTTCTTAGAATGCCATGAAACTAAGGAACATCCTAAAAGATGACATGTACCACTAGTACTCTTCCTATCTATTCTACAACCACCATAATCTGAGTCTGAAAAACCTATGATACTAGGTGAGGCTCCTGAAGGGTACCATAAACCAAAGGATGTTGTTCCTCTAAGATACTTAAGGATTCTCTTAACGGCTTTTAGGTGAGACTCTCTAGGGTTGGCTTGAAACCTAGCACAAAAACACACACTTTGCATTATATCAGGTCTACTAGCAGTAAGATAAAGTAACAATCCGATCATACCTCGATACCGTGTTTGATCTACCGCCTTACCGTTTAAATCTTGATCTAGATAGCAAGATGTAGCCATGGGGGTTGAGGCTTCTTTCGAGCTTTCCATTTCAAATTTCTTTAAGAGTTCCTTGCAATACTTTGTTTGACATATAAAAATACCTTTCTTTAATTGTTTGATTTGCAAGCCAAGAAAGAAATTTAGTTCTCCCATCATGGACATTTCAAACTCTCCTGCATATTCTTAGCAAACTCTTGGCAAAGATCATCGTTAGTTGATCCAAAAATAATATCATCAACATAAACTTGAACAATGAGAATATGTTTCTTTGATTTCTTAATAAAAAGAGTAGAATCAACTTTACCTCTTCTAAAATTATTTTCAAGTAAGAAATTACTTAACCTTTCATACCAAGATCTTGGGGCTTGTTTAAGTCCATATAAAGCTTTCTTTAACTTGTAGATATGATTAGGATTTTTGAAATCTTCAAAGCCTGGAGGTTGTTCTACATAGACTTCTTCCTTGATATACCCGTTTAGAAAAGCACTTTTTACATCCATTTGAAATAATTTGAATCCCATAATGGAGGCATATGCTAACAACAAGCGGATAGCTTCAAGTCTTGCTACTGGAGCATAGGTTTCATCATAATCTATGCCTTCTTCTTGTCTATAACCTTTTGCAACCAGCCTTGCTTTGTTCTTTGTGATGTTTCCATCTTCATCAAGCTTATTTCTAAAGACCCATCTTGTACCTATGACCTGCATATTATTAGTCTTAGGAATTAAATCCCATACCTGATTTCTTTCAAACTGGTTTAGCTCTTCTTGCATTGCAATACACCAATGTTCATCCGTCAATGCTTCTTCTACATTTTTGGTTCAACCTGTGAAACAAAAGCAACATTCATGCAGAAATTATTCATGTTCCTCCTTCTTCTTACACCTGTTGATATGTCTCCAATGACATTGTCCAAGGAAACGTTTCTAGGTGGTCTCCATTCTTTTGGTAGACTCTCATCATGAGGAGGATTCTCATCCAAACTGATTTCTTCAACGGCTTTTTCAAGAGGAGTTTCTTCTTGATGTACTCCTTCATCATCTGCAAAGAATCTTTTTGACTCAAGAGGGGTTTCCTCAAGGTCTAGATATTCATCAAAGACAACATGTATAGATTCTTCAACGGTTAAAGTCCTCTTATTAAAAACTCTATATGCTTTACTATGCAAAGAATAACCTAAAAATGTAGCTTCATCAGTTTAGCATCAAATTTTCCAAGGCTATCTTTTCCGTTATTCAAAACAAAACATTTACATCCAAAAATTTTGAAATAAGAAATATTTGGTTTTCTCCCTTTGAAAAGCTCATAAGGAGTTAATTTTAAAATAGGTCTTATTAAAACTCTGTTTAAAACGTGACATGCGGTACTTACGGCATCAACCCAAAAATATTTAGGTAAATTATTTTCGTTCAACATAGTTCTTGCAAGTTCTTCCAAAGATCTATTTTTCCTTTCAACCACACCATTTTGTTGAGGTGTTCTTGGTGCTGAGAAATTATGAGAAATTCCATTTTCTTCACAAAAATTTTCAAAAGAGATATTTTGAAATTCACCGCCATGATCACTTCGTAAAAACTTGATTTTTAAATCTTTTTCATTTTGAATAACCTTGGCAAATTTTCTAAATTCTTTAAAAGCATCACTTTTAGATGAAAGAAAAAGAGTCCAAGTGAATCTAGAGTAATCATCAACAATCACAAGAGCATAATAATTGCCACCAAAACTTTTTGTTCTAGAAGGGCCAAATAAATCCATGTGCGGTAATTCTAAAGGTTTTGAAGTGGAAACAACATTTTTGGATTTAAAAGAACTTTTCGTTTGCTTCCCTTTTTGACAAGCTGCACATAGTTTGTTCTTTTCAAAAACCAGTTTTGGTAAACCAATCACTAACTCTTTAGATATGAGTTTACTTAGATGAGGCATATGAATGTGAGCAGACTCTTCTATGCCATAACCATGGATCCTCTTCTTTCGCAACTAAACAAGGCAGATTATTAGATGTAGATGCACAATCAATATCAATCAAATAAATGTTATTATGTCTCTTACCAATGAGGGCGATTTCATTTGAGTCCTTGTGATGAATTTTGCAAAGATCACTATCAAGCGTTACCTTTAAACCTTTATCACAAAGTTGACTAATGCTTAGCAAATTGTGCTTCAATCCATCAACAAGAAGAACATCATGAATCTTTAGGGAATCTCCAACCATTCCGCTACCAATGATTTTTCCCTTATTGTTGTCACCATAGGTTACAAAACCTTGTTCTTTCTTCTTGAAGCTTTTGAATTTGCTTTTATCACCCGTCATATGCCTTGAACAACCACTATCAAGATACCATAGTGACTTTTTGGACTTGGGACCAACCTGCATCATAAGAAAAAATTTAGGTCCCCTAAAGTCACTTATTAGGGTCCTCATGGGTTAGAAACAGATTTTCCTTTGGGAACCCATTTATATTTCCCATTAGGAACACTAAAACGTTTAATATTGCATCTATTAACCGAATGACCTTTATGCATACAGTAAAAACATGTAGGAACATTTGTTTTTCTTGGTATGTACGCATTTTTATAAAACTTCTTTTTAGGTTCATTTGTTTTATTTTTGAAATAAGGAACTTCAAAAAACTTTTTCGTATTTGATGATTCTCCTTGAACAAAAACAATTTTGTTTGAATTATTTTTATTTTTGAAATTGTAACCAAGTCCCGCTCTTTCGTATAAACCTTTGTTGTCTTTCAAAACATTATTTAAATTATTATTACCCATTGTAATTTTTGAAAGAGACTTTTCAAGATAAGAAACTTTGTTTGCAAGAACGCTACAATTTTCACAAATAGGAATTTTCGTTTTGCATTTGCAAGGGATAAGCGCTGTTTTCAAATCATCCTTTAAAACAATTTTCTCTTGTTCCAAATCTGAAATTTTCTTTTCAAGACTCTTGTAGTCATTTTTTAATTTATTGTGAAAGAGAGTTAATTTTTCAGATTTTTCACATAATTCCAAAAACTCTTCAAGCAAATCATCATAATTATTTGGAAGGCCGGAATCACTTACCTTGCTACATGTGGATTCGGCATCATCATCATCATCATCCGCCATAAGACAGATATTGGCTTCTTCCTCTGATTCACTTGCACTAGAAGAACTCACGTCATTATCTTCCCACGCGATGTATGCCTTCTTTTTCTTTTGTCAAAAGGCTTCTTGTATTTCTTTGCCTTTTCCTCATCCTTCTTGATGTTGGGGCAATCCGACTTCAAGTGTCCCCTTTTCCACAACCATAGCATTTAAAATTATCAAGAGAATTTAGGTTTTCAGTTTTCTTACCTTTCTTGTAATTCCCTTTGTTCTTGTTCTTGATGAACTTTTTGTACTTTTGACAAACAAGCTTATGTCACTTTGCATTCAAGATCATCATCAGTGTCACTACTCTCATCTTTGTGGGATTCCGCTTTAAGAGCAACACCTTTTCTTTTGACTTCTTCTTCTTCTCCTTTGAAGCGTCCAAGTTCCATTTCATGTTCTCCGAGTTTCCGAAAAGAGTTGTCATGTTCATGTTTGACGAGGTTCTTTGATTCCGTGATGGCCGTCACTTTAGGTTGCCAAGTCCTGTCCAAAGATTTCAAAATTTTGACATTTAATTCTTCGATGATCGAATTTCTTACCTAATGCCTTGAGATGATTTACGATGTGAGTAAATCTCTTTTGTACGTCGCATATGGTTTCTCCTTTGCTCATACTGGAACATTTCATATTCCTGAATCAAGGTGTTCTTCCTTTATCGTTTCACTTCTTCCGTTCCTTCATGTGTGACTTCTAGAGTGTCCCACATCTCCTTTGCAGTAGTGCAATCCGATAACCTGTAAAACTCATCGATGGTTAAGGCAGATGCTATCATGTTACATGCCCTTATGTCGCATTGATTCTGGTTGTATTCGTCCTTGCTCCAATTTGCTTTCTTCTTAGGTACTGCGCTTCTTCAACAACAACCATAGGAATAAATGGACCATTTACAACAGACATCCCAAACGCCTTGATCATTAGACCTTAGAAAAATTTCCATCCTCTTTTTCCAAAAGGATAGTTTTCACCTGTAAAAGTGGTGGTCTATGAATAGATGCACCTTCGGCAAAAGTTTGATTTTTGTCTGCCATAAGGATCTTGTTTTTGAATAACTTTCAAAAACCAGCTCTGAGGCCAATTGTTAAATAAAGACGGCAGTGTAAAAACCAAGAGGGGGGGTGAATTGGGTTTTTAAACTAATTTTCTCTTTTAAATAAATTTTCAGGTTTTGAAAAACTTTTAAAAAACTTGGATGTGAATTTTTCCAATCCTTTGATTAACGCTGTTGGGATTAGCAATTGTAATAATGATCCACAATTAAGAGATAAAGAGAAAGAGAAAGAACACAGAGATTTATACTGGTTCGGATTAAGCCAATCCTACATCCAGTTCCCAACCACCACAAATCCGTGATGATTTTCCCCACTATCTTTAATTGAAATTACAAACACCAATTCATGCAATAACAAATAAAGATAAACGGAAACACCTCCTCAGACACACTAAGGATGAAACACCTCCCCAGACACATTGAGGATGAAACCCACCTCTCTTGACACACAAGAGATGAAACACCTCCCTTAGAACAGATCCAAGGGATGAATTTTCCCTTTACGTGAAAACGAGTAAAAGAATACACCTGAAATGTGCTTGGATAGAAAGCTTAAGCACAATGATCACCACTTCCAAAGACTTGATCAAGCCGAAGAGAAGCGGAAAGCGGCTTTGAAAGCTAAGGCGCGAAACACTTTGAATATTTTGTGTTTGTTCGGATGTGTTAAACCTAAGACATTCTCTTTCATTTTATAATTCGAAAATGCTCCAAAGTTTCCATTCTTAGGTTGATTTAGAATTAATTTCGCAAAAACAACTCATTTAATCGATTATATTAAAAGCTTAATTGATTATATCATGTTTAAAAACTGGAAAACAAATATTGTCTGATTTAATCGATTAGATTAAGGCCATAATCGATTATCAAAGACACTTAATCGATTATATTGCTCGTTAAACATTTTTTATTCAAATTTTAAGTTAAATAATCGATTATCTACATATGGTAATCGATTAAAAGCGTAGAAAAACGTTTTTGCGAGAAAACACCTTGCTCTCTTGTTTGGGAAGGTCTTGAATGGGATTTATGACTTACTCTTTTTATCCTACACCCAAAACAGAACCTTCTACCTTTGATCCTTCAGCTCTTGAGAAAATCTTCATCAATCTTCTCTTTTGATAGCTTTGAAAGCTCTTTATGCCTTTCCTTTCTTATCAAGCAATCTTCCTTTGTGAGATGGCACAAGTCTTTAATGTTGATTGAAACTTCCTAAAAACTTCATCATCAAAACTGTAGGTGTCCATAAAACTCTGGACTTGAAATATGCCAACACTTTTGTTTGACAAAAAAGAACTTAATTTTTCATAATTTGGAAATTCATATTTTATTCTGGATACGTAACTTTGTTTGACGCATAAAAACTCAATTTTTCGTGATTTGGAAATTTATATTTTAGTTTCGATCCGTACTTTTGTTTTCGAAAAATAAATTCAATTTTTTATAATTTGGAAATTTCTATTTTATTTTGGATCCGTACTTTTGTTTTACAAAAAAAACACTTAATTTTTCATAATTTGGAAATTCATATTTTATTCTCGATACGTACTTTTGTTTCACGCATAAAAACTCAATTTGTCGTAATTTTTAAAATTATATTTTAGTTTCGATCCCTACTTTTGTCTTACAAAAATAAACTCAATTTTTTATAATTTGGAAATTTCTATATTATTTTGAATCCGTACTTTTGTTTTACAAAAAAAATCAATTTTTCATATTTTGGAAATTTATATTTTATTCTCGATACGTACTTTTGTTTCACGCATAAAAACTCAATTTTTCGTAAATTCGAAATTTATACTTTATTTTGGATCTGTACTTTTGTTTTAATAAAAAAAACTCAATTTTTAATAATTTGAAATTTTATAATTTATTGTCAATCCGTACTTTTGTTTGACACAAAAAAACACAATTTTTATTTTCAATCCGTATTTTTGTTTTAGAAAAAAAACTGAATTTTTCATATTTTGAAAATTTATATCTTATTCTCGATCTGTACTTTTGTTTTACACAAAAAAACTCAATTTTTCAATTTTTCAATTTTTCAATTTTTCAATTTTTCAAAATTTTGAAATTTATATTTTATTTTCTATCCCTACTTTTGTTTTACAAAAATAAACTCAATTTTTTATTATTTGGAAATTTATATTTTATTTTTCATCGGTACTTTTGTTTTACAAAAAAAAACTCAATTTTTCGTAATTTGGAAATTTGTATTTTGTTTTCGATCTGTACTTTTGTTTTTCAAAAGATACTCAATTTTTCATAATTTGGAAATTTATATTTTATTCTCGATCCGTACTTTTGTTTTACACAAAAAACTCAATTTTTCATAATTTCAAAATTTATATTTTATTTTCGATCTGTACTTTTGTTTTACAAAAATAAACTCAATTTTTTATAATTTGGAAATTTATATTTTATTCTCGATCCGTACTTTTGTTTTACAAAAAAAAACTTAATTTTGCATAATTTGGAAATTCATATTTTATTCTCGATACGTACTTTTGTTTCATGCATAAAAACTCAATTTTTCGTAAATTATATTTTAGTTTCGATCCCTACTTTTGTTTTACAAAAATAAACTCAATTTTTTATAATTTGGAAATTTCTATTATATTTTGAATCCATACATTTGTTTTGCAAAAAAAATCAATTTTTAATAATTTGGAAATTTATATTTTATTCTCGATACGTACTTTTGTTTCCCGTATAAAAACTCAATTTTTCGTAAATTCGAAATTTATACTTTATTTTGGATCCGTACTTTTGTTTTAATAAATAAACTCAATTTTTAATAATTTTAAATTTTATATTTTATTCTTGATCTGTACTTTTGTTTGACACTAAAAAGCTCAATTTTTCGTAATTTAGATATTTATATTTTATTTTCGATCCCTACTTTTGTTTTTCAAAAATAAACTAAATTTTCTATAATTTGGAAATTTATATTTTACTTTTGATCCGTACTTTTGTTTTAGAAAAAAAAAACTGAATTTTTCATAATTTGAAAATTTATATCTTATTCTCGATCTGTACTTTTGTTTTAAACAAAAAAACTCAATCTTTCATAATTTCGAAATTTATATTTTATTTTTTATCCCTACTTTTGTTTTACAAAAATGAACTATATTTTTTATAACTTGGAAATTTATATTTTATTTTTGATCGGTAATTTTGTTTTACCAAAAAAACTCAATTTTTCATAATTTTATTCTCGATACGTACTTTTGTTTCACGCAGAAAAACTCAATTTTTCATAATTTGAAAATTTATATTTTGTTTTCGATCTGTACTTTTCTTTTACAAAAGATACTCAATTTTTCATAATTTGGAAATTTGTATTTTATTCTCGATCCGTACTTTTGTTTTACACAAAAAAACACAATTTTTCATAATTTCAAAATTTATATTTTATTTTTGATCTGTACTTTTGTTTTACAAAACTAAACTCAAGTTTTTATAATTTGGAAATTTATATTTTATTTCGATCCGTACTTTTGTTTTACAAAAAAAAAATCAATTTTTCATATTTTGGAAATTTATATTTATTGAAGATACATACTTTTGTTTCCCACGTAAAAACTCAATTTTTCTTAAATTCGAAATTTATACTTTATTTTGGATTCGTAATTTTGTTTTAATAAAAAAATCAATTTTTAATAATTTGGAATTTTATATTTTATTCTTGATCTGTACTTTTGTTTGACACAAAAAAATTCAATTTTTCGTAATTTAGATATTTATATTTTATTTTCGATCCCTACTTTTGTTTTTCAAAAATAAACTCATTTTTTTATAATTTGGAAATTTATATTTTATTTTTGATCCGTACTTTTGTTTTACAAAAATAAACTCAATTTTTTATAATTTGGAAATTTATATTTTATTTTCGATCCGTACTTTTACTTTACAAAAAAAAAAACTTATTTTTTCGTAATTTGGAAATTCATATTTTATTCTCGATACGTACTTTTGTTTCACGCATAAAAACACAATTTTTCGTAATTTTGAAAATTATATTTTAGTTTCGATCCCTACTTTTGTTTTACTAAAATAAACTCAATTTTTTATAATTTGGAAATTTCTATTTTATTTTGAATCCGTACTTTTGTTTTACGAAAAAAAATCAATTTTTCATATTTCAGAAATTTATATTTTATTCTCGATACGTACTTTTGTTTCCCGCATAAAAACTCAATTTTTCGTAAATTCAAAATTTATACTTTATTTTGGATCCGTAATTTTGTTTTAATAAAAAAATCAATTTTTAATAATTTGGAATTTTATATTTTATTCTTGATCTATACTTTTGTTTGACACAAAAAAACTCAATTTTTCGTAATTTAGATATTTATATTTTATTTTCGATCCCCACTTTTGTTTTCCAAAAATAAACTCAATTTTTTATAATTTGGAAATTTATATTTTATTTTTGATCCGTACTTTTGTTTTAGAAAAAAAACTGAATTTTTCATAATTTGAAAATTTATATCTTATTCTCGATCTGTACTTTTGTTTTACACAAAAAAAACTCAATTTTTCATAATTTCGAAATGTACATTTTATTTTCGATCCCTACTTTTGTTACACAAAAATAAACTCAATTTTTTATAATTCTGAAATTTATATTTTATTTTTGATCGGTACTTTTGTTTTACAAAAAAGAACTCAATTTTTCACAATTTTATTCTCGATACGTACTTTTGTTTCACGCATAAAAACTCATTTTTTCGTAATTTGGAAATTTATATTTTATTTTCGATATGTACTTTTTTTTACAAAAGAAACTCAATTTTTCATAATTTGGAAATTTATATTTTATTCTCGATCCGTACTTTTGTTTTACACAAAAAAAACTCAATTTTTCATAATTTGGAAATTTATATTTTATTCTCCATACGTACTTTTGTTTCGCGCATACACTCAATTTTTCGTAATTTGAAAATTAATACTTTATTTTCGATCTGTATTTTTGTTTTACAAAAGAAACTCAATTTTTCATAATTTGGAAATTTATATCTTATTCTCAATCCGTACTTTTGTTTTACATAAAAAAACTCAATTTTTCATAATTTTGAAATTTATATTTTATATTTGATCCCTACTTTTGTTTGACAAAAATAAACTCAATTTTTTAATATTTGGAAATTTATATTTTATTTCGATCCGTACTTTTGTTTAACAAAAACAAAATCAATATTTCATAATTTGGAAATTTATATTTTATTCTCGATACGTACTTTTGTTTCACGCATAAAATGTCATTTTTTTGTAATTTGGAAATTTAAATTTTATATTCGATCTGTACTTTTGTTTTACAAAGAAAACTCAATTTTTCATAATTTGGGAATTTATATTTTATTCTGGATATGTACTTTGGTTTCACGCATAAAAACTCAATTTTTATTAATTTGGAGATTTATATTTTATTTTCGATCTGTACTTTTGTTTTACAAAAGAAACTCAATTTTTCATAATTTGGAAATTTATATTTTATTCTCGATCCGTACATTTGTTTTACACAAAAAAAGTCAAGTTTTCATAACTTCGAAATTTATATTTTATTTTCGATCCGTACTTTTGTTTTACAAAAAAAAAACTTAATTTTTCATAATTTGGAAATTCATATTTTATTCACGATATGTACTTTTGTTTCACGCATAAAATCTCAATTTTTCGTAATTTGGAAGTTTATATTTTATTTTCGATATGTATTTTGGTTTTACAAAAGAAACTCAGTTTTTCATAATTTGGAAATTTATATTTTTTTCTCTACTTTTGTTTCACGCATAAAAAGTCATTTTTTTGTAATTTGGAAATTTAAATTTTATATTCGATCTGCACTTTTATTTTACAAAGAAAACTCAATTTTTCATAATTTGAGAATTTATATTTTATTCTCGATATGTACTTTTGTTTCACGCATAAAAACTCAATTTTTAGTAATTTCGAGATTTATATTTTATTTTCGATCTGTACTTTTGTTTTACAAAAGAAACTCAATTTTTCATAATTTGGAAATTTATATTTTATTCTCGATCTGTACATTTGTTTTACACAAAAAAAGTCAAGTTTTCGTATCTTCGAAATTTATATTTTATTTTCGATCCGTACTTTTGTTTTACAAAAAAAAAACTTAATTTTTCATAATTTGGAAATTCATATTTTATTCACAATATGTAGTTTTCTTTCACGCATAAAATCTAAATTTTTCGTAATTTGGAAATTTATATTTTATTTTCGATATGTATTTTTGTTTTACAAAAGAAACTCAGTTTTTCATAATTTGGAAATTTATATTTTATTCTCGATCCAAACTTTTGTTTTACACAAAAAAACTCAATTTTCATAATTTGGAAAGTTATATTTTATTCTCGATACGTACTTTTTTTCACGCATACACTCTCAATTTTGCAAAATTTTGAAATTTATATCTTATTGTCAATCCGTACTTTTGTTTTACACAAAAAACTCAATTTTTCATAATTTTGAAATTTATATTTTATTTTTGATCCGTACTTTTGTTTGACAAAAATAAACTCTATTTTTTATAATTTGGAAATTTATATTTTATTTTCGATCCGTACTTTTGTTTAACAAAAAAAAACTCAATTTTTCATAATTTGGAAATTTATATTTTATTTTCGATACGTACTTTTGTTTCACGCATAAAAAGTCAATTTTTTGTAATTTGGAAATTTATATTTTATTTTCGATATGTACTTTTGTTTCACGCATAAAAACTTAATTTTTGGTAATTTGGAAATTTATATTTTATTTTCGATCTGTACTTTTGTTTTACAAAAGAAACTCAATTTTTCATAATTTAGAAATTTATATTTTATTCTCGATCCGTACTTTTGTTTTACACAAAAAAAGTCAATTTTTCGTAATTTCGAAATTTATATTTTATTTTCGATCTCTACTTTTGTTTTACAAAAATAAACTCAATGTTTTATAATTTAGAAATTTTTTATTTTATTTTCGATCAGTAGTCTTGTTTGACAAAAAAGAACTTAATTTTTCATAATTTGGAAATTCGTATTTTATTCTCGATACGTACTTTTGTTTGACGCATAAAAAGTCATATTTTCGTGATTTGGAAATTTATATTTTAGTTTCGATCCCTACTTTTGTTTTCCAAAAATAAACTCAATTTTTTATAATTTGGAAATTTCTATTTTATTTTCGATCCGTACTTTTATTTTACTAAAAAAAACTTAATTTTTCATAATTTGGAAATTCATATTTTATTCTCGATACGTACTTTTGTTTCACGCATAAAAACTCAATTTTTCGTAATTTTTAAAATTATATTTTAGTTTCGATCCGTACTTTTGTTTTACAAAAATAAACTCAATTTTTTATAATTTGGAAATTTCTATTTTATTTTGAATCCATACTTTTGTTTTATAAAAAAAAATCAATTTTTCATATTTTGGAAATTTATATTTTATTCTCGATACGTACTTTTGTTTCCCGCATAAAAACTCAATTTTTCGTAAATTCAAAATTTATACTTTATTTTGGATCCGTAGTTTTGTTTTAATAGAAAAACTCAATTTTTAATAATTTGAAATTTATATTTTATTGTCAATCCGTACTTTTGTTTGACACAAAAAAACTTAATTTTTCGTTATTTAGATATTTATATTTTATTTTCGATCCCTACTTTTGTTTTTCAAAAATAAACTCAATTTTTTATAGTTTGCAAATTTATATTTTATTTTTGATCCGTATTTTTGTTTTACAAAGAAAAACTGAATTTTTCATAATTTGAAAATTTATATCTTATTCTCGATCTGTACTTTTGTTTTACACAAAAAAACTCAATTTTTCATAATTTTGAAATTTATATTTTATTTTCTATCCCTACTTTTGTTTTACAAAAATAAACTCAATTTTTTATAATTTGGAAATTTATATTTTATTTTTGATCGGTACTTTTGTTTTACAAAAAGAAAAACTCAATTTTTCCTAATTTTATTCTCGATACGTACTTTTGTTTCACGCATAAAAACTCGATTTTTTGTAATTTGGAAATTTGTATTTTGTTTTCGATCTGTACTTTTGTTTTAGAAAAGATACTCAATTATTCATAATTTGGAAATTTGTATTTTATTCTCGATCCGTACTTTTGTTTTGCATAAAAAAACTCAATTTTTCATAATTTCAAAATTTATATTTTATTTTCGATCTGTACTTTTGTTTTACAAAAATAAACTCAATTTTTTATAATTTGGAAATTTATATTTTATTTTCGATCCGTACTTTTGTTTTACAAAAAAAAACTTAATTTTTCATAATTTGGAAATTCATATTTTATTATCGATACGTACTTTTGTTTCACGCATAAAAACTCAATTTTTCGTAATTTTGAAAATTATAGTTTAGTTTCGATCCCTACTTTTGTTTTACAAAAATAAACTCAATTTTTTATAATTTGGAAATTTCTATTTTATTTTCGATCCGTACTTTTGTTTTAGAAAAAAAAACTGAATTTTTCATAATTTAAAAATTTATATCTTATTCTCGATCTATACTTTTGTTTTACACAAAAAAACTCAATTTTTCATAATTTCGTTATTTATATTTTATTTTCGATCCCTACTTTTGTTTTACAAAAATAAACTCAATTTTTTATAATTTGGAAATTCATATCTTATTTTTGATTGGTAATATTGTTTTACAAAAAATAAATTATATTAACTTTTTATTTAATTATTATAAATAATATCAATATATATAAAGGTATCTCTAAATATATCTGATTATTATTTTATTATAATTATAATTTATTTAATTAAAATTAAAATATATTATAAAATAAAATAAATTTTATAAAAATAAAATTTTGTTTAAAGTGTAATATTTTATAAAATTTTTATAATATTTTTTCTATATGGGAGAAGAGAAATAATATGTAGGTTAGATGCTAAGAATGATTTTTAAATTTTTTGAACTATTTTTCTCAGATTAAATCACTTCAATGATAATTTTCTCTACATTCTGTCTTTTTTATTGGTAAGATATATATATCTTAAGCAACTCCATTACTTCAAATTTTAATTTAATTATAATGCTTAATAAAATTCAATTTCTGTATTACATTCATCAAGTAAAAATAAATGAGTAAATTAATTTTGTTAAGGCATAACTAAGTTTTTTAGACAAATTCCATAATTATATATATATATATATGTATATATATATTGTAATTAACCTTACAATAGGTTTTTATCAGGTAGAGGGTTGCTAATTTATCATTGATATCAATATTATAGTTTTAAAAATTGGGAACCAACTAGCTTTACATATCCAATCGAAAATTAGTTTAATAATAATTTTTTTAACTTCAAAAAAATCAAATCAGTGTCTAAAACTAGTCAAATCTGTCTAAAATCAATCAAAACCGATTTGAAATGGTAACATTTAAAATGTTCTATTTCTTAAAAATATTTTTTTATTTTAATTTGATTTAAAATACTTTAAAATAAATAAGAAAAAGGAATACTCAAGAATTATCCTTAAATATACATTATTTTAACAATTAATGTTTTTTACTTTATAAGACATATATTTAGTTATTTATAATTTTTGTACTGAATATATTTGTTTTTTTTATAATTTTATGCTATTTTAGCACTTAAAATATATATAATATTGGAAAAATATAAATTAAAATACTACATGCTAAACCACAATTCAATCACTGTTATTGATAAATCTTAAATCAGTACTTTCATCATTTGAATCAAAGCTCCAATTTTAAAATATTGATCAATTCACCTCAACACTTCTTCTTTTCCAATCAACTTCCTAAAATAATAATAGCTAAGTTGAACATATATTATGGGACCAAACAAAAATAATGTTTTGAATACTTTGTATTATTGGCTTTGAAATCTCATTTCATCTTCTATAGTCTCAAAGTTCATAATATGAATAATAAATACCACTTTATGTAGTAATAAAAAGAAAAAACTTATCCTGACAGATTTTTTTTTATGTAAATAGACTAAAGTGTAGCTCGCTGAACACATATTTCCATATAATGAGTTAAATAATTTAGTTTTTAAAAAGAAATGCTAAATGCAACACTTTGTACTTTTGCAGTTACGGAATATGGTTCAATTGTTATATATGTTTTTGTTCTTTACTAAGACTTGGGAAATTAGTTTTTTATGTGGTTTCTATAGGGTGTTTTATGAAAAACAAATATAAGTGGAAGTATGAAAAATAACTAATATTTAGTCATTGCTACAAATCAATACTTAATGTGCTTCTACGGTTCTAAATTTTTTTTCTCTTAACATAGATAGTGTTGTGCACTACTAAAGAAGAGAACAGATTTAGTGATCCAAAAACATAGAACATATGTGCTATTTACAGAACCTTGTTCATCATAAAAGTCGAAAACGTGGTACCAAAATTTTTGCATAAGCGTTGGCTTGAACAGTGGACCACATTGTACAGAAAATGGAATAATTGCTAAAAGGTGATTTTTTTTTGGTTTTTGTATAACTCACCCACCTTCCCACGATATACTAAGCGTGAGGAGTGTTTACATTCTCCCACTTGGTCCATTTATTTCATTATCAATCACAACAAGAAACTAAATATATGAATCATGACGATAGGTCCTCTAATAATAAGTATTATCTCCCACATATTACAATATATCATGTCTCATATCAAAAGCTCTAAACATTAATGAATAAACCTTATGTTTATTCTAGGTCAAACTAAATGATATTTTCCAAAGGTAAACAAAAATATATGCACAAAATAAATGAGAAATCATCAAACTAAATAAGAGTTTTATAACAATAATGATTGTCAAATTATGGAATCAAGTCCAATTTGTGTTACGTGATCCTTAAAAATCTTTGGTGGCATGCCTTTAGTCAAAGGATAAGCAATCATCAACTCAGTGCTAACATGTTCATGACAACTTTCTTTTCCTTAACATGTTCTCTTATGGCTAGATATTTAATGTCAATGTGCTTACTTCGACTTCCACTCTTGTTATTCTTAGCCATAAATACCGCAGTAGAGTTACCACAATATAGCTTTAGTGGCCTAACAATTGAGTCCATAATTCTAAGCCCAAATATAAAACTGTTCAACCATACACCATGTGAAGTAGCCACAAAACGAGAAACGAACTCAGCCTCCATAATGGAAGTGGCAGTCAGGGTCTACTTTTGCTGCTCCAAGATACAGCTCCACAAGCCAGCATAAAAATACAACTAGATGTTGATTTTCTGGTATCAATGCAACCAATGAAGTCTGAATCAGAGTAACCTATTACCTCCAAACTATTAGTCTGTGTGTATATGAGCATGAAATCCTTTGTTCCTTGAATGTATCTCATTACCTTCTTCTTTGCAACTTTCCAGTAGTCAAAACCTAGATTACTTTAATATCTTCCCAAAACTCCAACTGCAAATGCAATGTCAGGTCTAGTGCAAACCTGAACATACATAGGACTTACAATAGCTGAAGCGTACAAAATATTTTTCATGTGTTCCCGCTCAAAATCATTTTTTGGGCATTAACTCAATTCAAGTTTATCACCCTTCACAATAGGAGCCACACTTGATGAACAATTTTTCATGTTAAACTTCTCTAAAACCTTGTTGATATAGGTCTCTTGAGACAAACCCAAAATCCCTCAAGATCTTTCCCTTTGGATCTTAATGCCTATGACATAATTGTCTCACTCGTATCTTTCATATCAAAGTTCTTTAAGAGAAATTGTTTCACCTCATATAGCATTCCCTTGTCATTAGTTGCAAGCAAAATGTCATCCACATATAAAACAAGAAAGCAAATCTTGCTCCCACTAACCTTCTGGTATATACATTGATCCATGATGTGTTCTCCAAAACCAAATGAAGAGATAACTTCATGAAATTTTAAATACCACTGACGTGAAGCTTGTTTCAATCCATAAATGGATTTATTAAGCATGCATACTAAGTGCTCACCGTCACTAGAGAAAAATCCTTCAAGTTGTTTCATATAAACCTCTTCTTCTAGATCACCATTAAGAAATGTCGTTTTCACATCCATTTGATGTAACTCAAAATCAAAATAAGCTACTAACACCATGATTATTCGTAAAGAATCCTTTTTGAACACAAGAGGAAATGTCTTCTTATAATCGATTCCTTCATTTTGAGTGAATCCTTTGGCAACAAGTCTTGCTTTATGTCTCTCAATGTTACCTTGTGAATCTTAGTTTTAAAGACCCATTTGCATCCAATAGATTTTTCTCCATTAGGTAACTCAACAAGATTCCAGACTTGATTAGATGTCATAGAATTCATCTCATCTTTCATAGCATTATACCACAAATCCAATTCCTTAGAATTCATGGCTTGTGAAAACGTTTCCAGATCATTTTCGGCTCCAATATTATAATCTGATTCTTGTAAGTACACTTCATAATCACTAGAAATTATTGATCTTCTGATTCTTGTAGATCTTCTTAATGTTGTTTGATTATCTTGATGAGAAAATTGTTGTTCAAAAGGTTGTCCAACATTTAGTTGTTGTTCCTCATCAACAACTTGATCTACGTTATCATTTTTAATAACTTGTGGAACTGGAGGAGCATGAATGAATAACAGTCTATCATTTGAATTAGAAGGTTGAACTTCACAGTGATACTTTTCAAAATCAATATCTTGAATTAAATCTTTCTCACTAATCAAGTCATTTTCAAGAAATTTTTCATTTCTTGATTCCACAATTCTAGTGTTATGGGATGGACAGTAGAATCTATACCCTTTGGACTTTTCATCATATCCAATGAAATACCCACTAATAGTCCTTGGGTCTAGTTTCTTCTCTTATGGGTTATAAATCCTTACTTCAAACAGACATCCCCAAACGCGTATATGTCACAAACTGGGTTTCCAACCTTTGAATAACTCAGGATAGTGAAAGAGAACTTGAACTTAAATTCTTCTTTAGGATTGTGATAGCACTTGGAATCTTCATATAGTCAAAAAGATAAAACATAACCCAAGATGAATAGTTGTATCATACCTTTCATTGAGTAGTCCAAAATAAAAAGGCCCATAATCAATAATTCTAAAAAACAGTAGTAAAGTACGATGAAGTAAATTTAATTTGGATGTTACTGGGCATAGTAAACGTAACTATCCCGTGAAAAAAATATATGTACTCAAGAGGCAAGACGGTGCGATGATCTTGTTGATCAAGTTGTTACTTTTGATCAAAAGTCACACTCGGATGCAACATGCTTTTGAAATAGCAGGTGAAACAAACTTGATTCTTCAGTTATAACTTTCTCATAACTTGATAAACACGGTCTATTACCCAATAATAATTGAATGTATAAAGACCAAATGTTTGATTCTCAATAGATGGTAGATGAGAAAACAATGTTATGCAAGTTGAGGATAATCATCATTTCATTTGAGGAGTAAGTCCCTCTTGGATGTATCCAAATAAAAGATAAAAAAAATATATTTTAAACATTTTGTCTAGTTTAATGTTATGTTAATTTTTTTGGAGTTAAATATGATTTTAGTTTTTGAATTTTTGTTAAAATTGTGTTTCATCTTTAGAGCAAACTTGAGACTTATTTGATCTTTATACCTTATAAATTCATGATAATGATCCTTGATGATATGTTAAAAGTCGTTTTTATCTCTTTATTTTCATTTTTCATAATTTTTTACCTTATTACCTTTTGTCTTTTAATCTTCTTTACTCTTTTTTTTATTTTCTCTCATTTTCCTCTTTTTAGAGATGTTTTTATTTGTCATCGAAGATCATTTACACCAATTTATAAAGTATAAGGATCAAATAGGTCTAAAGTTTGTTCAAAGGACGAAACACAATTTTATCAAATAGTTCAAAAACTAAAAACATATTTAAATCATTTTTTTATAACAATTCATAAAACAATTTTGTTCTTACTAAAACAGAACGGAGTCATTCAAAATTATTGAAATAATGTATTTTGGATCTAGACAAGATTTTCAAACTATATGCATTCATCTAGTTGTTGATAAAGATTATAGAGAAATCCTCCTACAAAATATGACGAGCAAATTAAATATCATGTCAACGAAAATAAGTTATTATGGTAGAATATTCAATATTGATAAATTTTTATTTATTATTTGAAGCACCTCGGTTATTTTTAGGGGAAGATATAATTTTATATCACATGTTATGTATTTAATTTTAACTTTAATTTATGTGATATGTTTGTATAGCATGTGTATGATAATATGAACCATTTTGAAGAGTGATTATTGTTGAATAAATCCAATTTCTTATTTGTGTTTGTTAACTCTGTATATTTGCATAACCGTTTACAACTAGCTGTTATCACTAAGCAGTTTCATTCTATTTTGGTTACCCATCTATATAAATACATTTCTTTACCATAATGAGAAATAGCCTCATTTTCTCAATTACAGTTTTTCTCTTTTCTCTGTACTTTGTCTTTCTCAAAACATTTGTGCCAACCTAACAGTGGTATCTAGAGCCACAGGATCCAAGGAGGACCGTGTGTTGTGGTGTGTATTAGAAAGAAACCATCACGAAGAAGAGTGTTGCGGGAGAAGTTGCTTCCATGGCTACTGGAGGATTATTTCCTGGTAATTTGCCTATATTTGATGGAAAGAATTACGACGATTGGTGTGTTAAGATGGAAGCAACTATGGGCTTCCAAGAGGTGGATAAAATTGTAAAGAAAGGATTTCAAGAACCCTCCAAGAATGCCACAAATGAAGAGATGACTATGTATAACGAGAATAAGCGACTAGATTGTAAAGCCAGGGTGTTGCTACATCAATGTGTGTCAGCAACCATCTTCCAGAAAATCTCTAAGGCTACTACGTCAAAGGAGACATGGAAAATTTTGCAGAATGCGTATGGGAATTCTGGAAAGATGAAGAAAGTCAAGTTACAATCACTGCGGAGACAATATGAATTGCTGGCTATGAATGAACAAGAAATGGTTGCAACATATTTCGGAAGGCTGCAAGTACTGGTTAACGCAATGCGGGCTTGTGACGAGTTGATTGCAGAATCAAAGGTTGTTGAAAAGGTACTCATAACCCTAACGCCTCAATTTGATCATATTGTTGTAGCAATTGAGGAATCTAAAAACATTGAAAAGATAACAATTGATGAATTACAAAATTCTCTCGAGGCACATGAGCAATGGGTAACCGAAAGAAGAACGAGTGAAAAGATTGTTGAATAAGCATTGCAAGCAAGAATAACCCACTATAAGATGAGAGGAGGTCATGGTGGTAGAAGAGGAAGAGGCAAATATAGAGGAGGAAGAAGTGGTGGTCGATATGGTGATTCAAGTGAACAAACAACCAAAGAAAGTGGTATGAATCAACAAGATCAGATAGTACCCAGAGGAGGTAGAAATTTCAGAGGCAGAGGAAGAAAAGGTTTTGATAAGAGGAAAGTGCAATGTTATACATGTGAGAAGTTCGAACATTTGTCCTCTGAATGCTGGCATAATGAAACATCCGGCAAGAAGGATAAAAAGGAGGACGAGGCAAATCTTGCGAAGGACGAGGAGGGTTATGATTCTGATCACGTGAGATTTGCAGATAACAGCAACATTATGGCCGAGGGAGTTGGCAAGGTGCTGATCACATGAAAGGATGGGAGAACAACATATATGAGAGATGTGTTGTACGTACCTGCTATGAAGAAAAACTTGCTCAGTTTGGGGCAATTACTTGAGATAGGGTATACCATGGCAATGCAAGAAAGGCATATTGAGGTATTTGACAGTAAAGGAAGACTGCTATTCAAGGCACCCCTCTCCAGGAATAGAACATTCAAGATCAATTTGAATGCTGCTGAGATACAATGTTTGACTACCGTTCAAGTTGAAGATGAAAGCTAGTTATGGCATTATAGGTTTGGACATTTAAACTTTAAAAGTTTAAATTAGTTAAGTGATAAGAAGATGGTGATTGGAATGCCTCAAATGCTTATGCCAAAGAAAATTTGTGAGGCATGTATGGTTGGAAAGCAGACGAGAAAGAAATTCAAGAAGGTTGCATCGTAGAGAGCCAAACAGTTGCTAGATGTTGTTCATTTAGACGTCTGTGGACCCTTAGATGTTCCATGCTTTGGGGGCAATAGGTATTTTCTAACCATTGTGGACGATTGGACTAGGAAAATTTGGCTATACTTGCTAAAAGAAAAGAAGGAGGTCTTCGCATGTTTCCAAAATTTTGTGCTCAAGTTGAAAGGCAAACCGATAGAAAAATTAGAATCCTTAGAACTGATAGTGGTGGTGAGTATAATTTGAAAGAATTTGATGATTTCTGTGGAACTAGAGGCATAGAACATGAGGTTACAGCCCCTTATACGCCTCAACATAATGGCTTAGAGAGAGGAGGAATCGAACTTTGCTAAATATGACTCGATGCATGTTGAAGAGTAAAGGTTTGCCACAAAGTTTGTGGGGAGAAGCTGTGGCCACTGCAGCTTATGTATTAAATCATTGCCTAACCAAGCAACTTCAAGATTATACACTAGAAGAAGCGTGGTTAGGGGTTAAACCACAAAGTTCACCATCTGCAGATCTTTGGCTCCCTATGTTATCAACACGTTCCTAATGAGAAAAAGAAAGAAATTGGATGACAAAAGTAAAACTCTTATACTGGTAGGCTACCACCCAACATGTGCGTATAAGCTATACAACCCAGTTAAACAAGAGATAGTCATTAGTAGAGATGTAGTGATGGATGAATCTGCATCATGGAAGTGGGAAGAGAATGAGAATCTGTCTAAATCTGTGCCATGTATCTTAGAGAGTGGATCAGCAAAAAAAAATAAACAAGTTAGTACACTGAGGCCAAGCGGTGCAGCAGAAATCAGAACTGAAGCTGCAGAAGCAAGTGGAGCAGTAGGTGTAACAGCAGAGGGAACAAATGTCAGAAGATCAACTCACAATAGGTTTCTGTTGGCATATTTCAAGACCAGTTTTTTAATGAAGTCTTAAAGTTTTGATGATGAAGATTTAGAGTCATTCAATCAACATTAAAGACTTGTGCCATCTCACAAAGGAAGGTTGCTTGGTAGAAAAGGAAAGGCATAAAGAGCATTTAAAGCTTTCAAGAGAGAAGATTGATGAAGATTTTCTCAAGAGCTGAAGTTCAAGAGTAGAAGGTTCTGTTTTGGGTGTTGGATAAAAAGAGTAAGTCATAAATCCCATTCAAGACCTTCCCAAACTAGAGAGCAAGTTGTTTTCTCGCAAAAACGTTTTTCTACGCTTTTAATCGATTATGATACGTAGATAATCCATTATTTAACTTCAAATTTGAATTAAAAATGTTTAACGAACTAAATAATCGATTAAGTGTCTTTGATAATCGATTATATTGATTCTGGGTTAATATAATCGATTATGGCCTTAATCTAATCAATTATATCAGACGAAATTAGTTTTCCAGTTTTTAAACATGATATAATCGATTAAGCTTTTAATATAATCAATTAAATGAGTCGTTTTTGTGAAATCAATATCAAATCAACCTAAGAATGGAAACTTTGGAGCATTTTCGAATTATAAAATGAAAGAGAATGTCTTAGGTTCAACACATCTGATAAAACACAAAATATTCAAAGTGTTTCTGCGCCTTAGCTTTTCAAAACCGCTTTCCTGCTCTCTTCAGTTTGATCAAGTCTTTGGAAGTGGTGATCTTTGTGCTTAAGCTTTCTATCCAGCACTATTATCAGGTGTATTCTTTTACTGTTTTTATAAACGGGAAAATTCATCCCTTGGATCGGTTCTAAGGGAGGTGTTTCATCTCTTGTGTGTCAAGAGAGGTGGGTTTCATCCTCAGTGTGTTTGGGGAGGTGTTTCATCCTTAGTGTGTCTAAGGAGGTGTTCCTTTATCTTTATTTGTTATTGCATGAATTAGTGTTTGTAATTTCAATTAAAGATAGTGGGGTGATCATCACGCATTTGTGGTGGTTGGGAACTGGACGTAGGATTGGCTTAATCCGAACCAGTATAAATCTCTGTGTTCTTTCTTTTTCCCTATCTCTTTTTATTGTGGATCATATTAACAATTGCAAACTCAAACTGCGTTAATCAAAGATTAAGAAAAATCCGCATCCTAGTTTTTGAAAGAATTTCAAAATCTGGAAATTTATTTAAAAAGGGAAAAGTTTATTAAAAATCCAATTCACCCCCCTCTTGGTTTTTACATTGCCGTCTTTATTTAACAATTGGTATCAGAGCTGGGTTTTTGAAAATTAATCAAAAACAAGATCCTTATGGCAGACAAAAATCAAACTTTTGCTGAAGGTGCATCTATTCATAGACCACCACTCTTTACAGGTGAAAACTATCCTTTTTGGAAAAAGAGGATGGAGATTTTTCTTAGGTCTAATGATCAAGGCATTTGGGATGCAATTGTAAATGGTCCATATATTCCTATGACTGTTGTTAATGATGCGCAGGTACCCAAAGTGAGAGCAAGTTGGACCAAAGATGAATACAATCAAAATCAGTGCGACATAAAGGTGTGTAACATGATAGCATCTGCCTTAAGTGTTGATGAGTTTTACAGGTTGTCGGATTGCACTATAGCAAAGGAGATGTGGGACACTTTGGAAGTCACACATGAAGGAACGGAGGATGTAAAAAGATCAAGGAAAAATACCTTGATTCAAGAATACGAGATGTTCCGGATGAGCAAAGGGGAAACCATCTATGACGTTCAAAAGAGATTTACTCACATTGTAAATCAACTCAAGGCGTTAGGTAAGAAATTTGACACTAAGGAATTAAATGTGAAAATTTTGAAATCTTTGGACAGGATATGGCAACCCAAAGTGACGGCCATCACGGAATCGAAGAATCTCTCAAGCATGACTATGACAACTCTTTTCGGAAAGCTTAGAGAACACGAAATGGAGCTTGGACGTTTCAAAGGAGAAGAAGAAGACGTCAAAAGGAAAGGTGTTGCTCTTAAAGCGAAATCCTACAAGGATGAGAGTAGTGATACAAATGATGATCTTGAATGCAGTGACATCAGCTTGTTCGTCAAGAAGTACAAAAAGTTCATCAAGAACAAGAACAAAGGGAATTTCAAGAGAGGTAAGAAAAATGAAAATTTAAATTCTCTTGATAACTTTAAATGCTATGGTTGTGGAAAAAGGGGTCACTTGAAGTCGGAATTCCCCAACATCAAGAAGGATGAAGAAAAGGTCAAGAAATACAAAAAGCCTTTTGATAAGAAGAAAAAGAAGGCATACATCGCTTGGGAAGATAATGAAGTGAGTTCTTCTAGTGCAAGTGAATCAGAAGAAGAAGCCAACATTTGTCTCATGGCGGATGATGATGATGCTGAATCCACATGTAGCAAGGTAAGTGATTTTGGTCTTCCAGACAATTATGATGAGTTGCTTGAAGAGTTTTTAGATTTATGTGAAAAATCTGAAAAACTTACCTCTTTTCATAATAAATTAAAAAATGACTACAAGAGTCTTGAAAAGAAAATTTCGGATTTGGAAGAAGAGAAAAAGGTTTTAAAAGAGGATTTGGAAAAAGCAAAATTTCCTTGCAAATGCAAAACCAAAATTCCTATTTGTGAAAATTGTAGTGTTCTTGCTAACAAGGTTTCTTATCTTGAAACATCTCTTTCAAACATTACAATGGGAAATAATAATTTAAACAATGTTTTGAAAGTGAACAAAGGTTTATATGGAAAAGCAGGACTTGGTTATAAATTCAGAAATAATCATAAACCAACCAAAATTGTTTTTGTTCAAGGAGAATCATCAAAATCAAATAAGATTTTCGAAGTTCCGCATTTCGTTAATAAACCAAATGATCCTAAAAAGAAGTTTTACAAAAATGCATATATTCCAAGAAAAACAAATGCTCCTACATGTTTTTATTGTATGCATAAAGGTCATTCGGTAAATAAATGCAATATTAAACGTTTTAGTGTTCCTAATGGGAAATACAAATGGGTTCCCAAAGGAAAAACTGTTTCTAACCCATGAGGACCCTAATAAGTGACTTTAGGGGACCTAAATATTTTTGTTTATGATGCAGGTTGGTCCCAAGTCCAAAAAGTCACTATGGTACCTTGATAGTGGTTGTTCAAGACACATGATGGGTGATAAAAGCAAATTCAAAAGCTTCAAAAAGAAAGAACAAGGTTTTGTAACCTATGGCGACAACAACAAGGGAAAGATCATTGGTAGTGGAGTGATTGGAGAATCTTTAAAGATCCATGATGTTCTTCTTGTTGATGGGTTGAATCACAATTTGCTAAGCATTAGTCAACTTTGTGATAAAAGTTTAAAGGTAACTTTTGATAGTGATCTTTGCAAAATTCATCACAAGGACTCAAATGAAATCGCCCTAATTGGTAAGAGACACAATAACATCTATTTGATTGACATTGATTGTGCATCTACATCTAGTAATTTATCTTGTTTAGTTGCGAAAGAAGAGGATCCATGGTTATGGCATAGAAGAGCTGCTCACATTCATATGCCTCATCTAAGTAAACTCATATCTAAAGAGTTAGTAATTGGTTTGCCAAAACTGGTTTTTGAAAAGAACAAACTATGTGCAGCTTGTCAAAAAGGGAAGCAAACTAAAAATTCTTTTAAATCTAAAAATGTTGTTTCCACTTCAAAACCTTTAGAATTACTGCACATGAATTTATTTGGCCCCTCTAGAACAAAAAGTTTTGGTGGCAATTATTATGCTCTTGTGATTGTTGATGATTACTCTAGATTTACTTGGACTCTTTTTCTTTCATCTAAAAGTGATGCTTTCAAACAATTTAGAAAATTTGCCAAGGTTATTCAAAATGAAAAGGATTTGAAAATTAAGTTTTTAAGAAGTGATCATGGCGGTGAATTTCAAAATGTTTCTTTTGAAATTTTTTGTGAAGAACAAGGAATTTCTCATAATTTTTCAGCACCAAGAACACCTCAACAAAATGGTGTAGTTGAAAGGAAAAATAGATCTTTGGAAGAACTTGCAAGAACTATGTTGAATGAAAATAATTTACCTAAATATTTTTGGGTTGATGCCGTAAGCACCGCTTGTTATGTTTTAAATAGAGTTTTGATAAGACCTATTTTGAAATTAACACCTTATGAGCTTTTCAAAGGAAGAAAACCAAATATTTCTCATTTCAGAATTTTTGGATGCAAAATGTTTTGTTTTCAATAATGGAAAAGATAGCCTTGAGAAATTTGATGCTAAATCCGATGAAGCTACATTTTTAGGTTATTCTTTGCATAGTAAAGCATATATTCTTTTGAAGGCAAATTTATTGGAGACATTAATTGCGGTACAAAATATCTCTCAACACGACTATTCAAATAAAATAAGGTTCACAAATGTTGTACAAACTAGTATGTGAATTTGATGCCTACTATTATTATATTAGCTTTTGAATTTCACGAAATTAAGAAAATAAGTACTATCCAATTTGCATATCGCATTGGTTTAGACCTTTAAAAATTGTAATTGGTACCATAAGTGTTTTTGTAAATAGAATGAACTTCTTGTCTTAGTTTAATTATAATATATATATCTATATATATATATAGATATAGATATAGATATAGATATAGATATAGATATAGATAGATATATGAGTAAATTACTCTTTGTGTTAGTATAATCGCTGCAATAGTTTATAAACTATTTAACAGTTTATAAGTTAGTATAAATAGGTTATATAATTTGATTAGTTATATTAAATTATCTTTTACAACAATGTTAGTATTTTTTTAAATCTCCAAATTACATAACTCAGTTAAATTTACATTTTGAATAATTTATGCTAACAATAATAATGTTAACACAATATATATTTATATTTACTTATCCTTTTCATTTAGAATCATATTTATCATGAGTGTTAAAGTGAAATCTCAATAAGTTGTAAAGTGTAATTTCAATACCTATGAAAAAAAGTTAAATATGTTTTTAGTCTATTATAATTATTTGTCAAAATTGTGTTTTATCTTTAAGATAAATTTTTGACTTATTTCATTTTCATACCTTATAAGCTGATATAAATTATTCTTAATAACAAATAAAATCATTTTTAACCAAAAGAAAATAAGAAAGTTTACAAGTAAAATAAGTTTAGGAGACAAATGATAGTGAAGTAACAAGTCATGGAGAAAAAAAAAATAAAGAGATAAAAAGGAATTTTGAAACATTATCAAGAATCACTTACACTGGTTTATAAAATATAAAGATGAAATAGATCTAAAATTTGTCCTATAGAAGAAACACAATTTTGACAAATATTTGAAGAATTAAAAACTTATTTAACTCTTATAAAAGAATGGTTTGAGTGGAAACAACACTGAGTATCTATATTTATGCAAGAACTATAAGTGAATATACCTATTATCAAGATATTTGAGTAAAAAAGGAAGAGATAAAAGAATTTATAATTAGATGTGCATAAATAATTTTGGAGAATAATACCATTGAGGAGGAAAATGATTTTTTTCAGTTTAATATAGAAACTAAAAACAATCATTGAAAACATTTACATGCTTGATCTTGATCATATGTGTGGAACTAATTTTACATGTCTCATGTCTAAGGAAGATAGTTCATGGCTTTGGCATAGGAGAGTTGCACATATAAACATGAATCATTTGGAAAAGCTGGTTTCAAAAGAACTTGTTTTAGGGATACCAAAACTAAAATTTGAAAAAGGAAAAATCTGTCATGCATGTCAAAAGGGAAAACAAACTAAAGTTTCTTTTAATCTGAAAAATTATGTGTCTACATTAAAACCTTTGGAATTGCTGCATTTAGATTTGTTTGGTCCATCTAGAATAATGAGTATTGGTGGAAACTGTTATGCTTTAGTTAATGTTGATGACTATTCTAGATTTACTTGGACTTTATTCCTTACAAATAAAAATGATGCATTTCATGCTTTTAAGAAACTTGCCAAGGTTTTACAAAATAAAAACAGCTGCAGCATAAGTGCTCTAAGAAGTGATCATGGAGGAGAATTTGAAAATGAAAAGTTCAATCATTTTTGTGAAAAATATGGGATTAAGCATAACTTTTCAGCACCTAGAACTCCTCAACAAAATGGTGTGGTTGAGAGGAAAAATAGATCACTTGAGGAACTAGCAAGGACTATGCTTAATGAATCAAATATTCCTAAATATTTTTGGGCGGATGCAGTAAATACTGCATGTTACATAATAAATAGGGTTTTGATAAGACCTATTTTGAAGAAAACCCCTTATGAGTTGTATAAAGGGAGAAAACCCAACATAGCACATCGTAGAGTGTTTGGCTGCAAATGTTTTGTGCTAAATAATGGCAAAGAAAAACTTGGCAAATTTGATGCTAAAGCTGATGATGCATTGTTTTTAGGTTATTCTTCACATAGCAAAGCATATAGGATTTATAACAAAAGACTAGATATCGTTAAGGAATCAATTCATGTTGTTTTTTATGAGACTAATGTGCAAAATGAAGGTGCAGTAAGTGGTGCAGGTGCAGGAGAAGAAAATCTAATTGAAGGTGTATCAACTGAACATGTAGAAACTGATAAAGCTACTGCAGACAGAATTTTAGCTGGTGAAAATCAGAAAGAACTGACAGAAATCCTGGCACCAAAACTGAAATCTGCAGAAAATGATCTACCTAAAGAATGGAGGGTTCCTCGTGAGCTATCTATTGAAAATGTGATAGGTGATGTTCAGAAAGGTGTTTCTACTAGAAGATCTATGCATGATACATGTTTAACTGCTGCATTTGTTTCCCAAGTTGAACCTAAGTGTGTTGATGATGCATTACTAGATGTAAACTGGATTTTAGCTATGCAAGATGAACTGAATCAGTTTAAAAGGAATGAGGTTTGGGAACTAGTCCCTTGCACACCTAAAATGAATATAATTGGTACAAAATGGGTGTTTAAAAATAAAATGAATGATCAAGGAATAATAACTAGAAACAAAGCTAGGCTTGTAGCTAAAGGATACAATCAAGAGGAAGGAATAAATTATGAAGAAACGTATGCTCCTGTTGCTAGACTAGAAGCTGTTAGGTTATTGCTTGCTTTCTCATGTATGATTGGATTCAAACTTCATCAAATGGATGTGAAAAGTGCTTTTATGAATGGTTATATAAATGAAGAAATTTATGTTTCACAACCATCTGGATTTGTTGATCACAAATTTCCTAACCATGTATATAAGCTCAAAAAGGCTCTTTGTGGACTCAAGCAAGCTCCAAGACAATGGTATGAAAGGTTGAGTAACTTTCTTATCTCTCAAAAACTTTGAAAGGGGCCAAGTTGATAAAACTTTGTTCATTAGGAAGTCTTTGGACAGCATAATACTTGTGCAGGTTTATGTGGATGATATAATCTTTGGATCCACTAATGAGAAGCTTTGTGAAGAATTTGTGGCAGCTATGCAGGGGGAGTTTGAAATGTCAATGATGGGAGATATAAACTTCTTAGGCTTACAAGTCAAGCAATTGGATCATGGAACATTCCTTAATCAATCAAAATATTGCAAAGAGCTGTTAAAGAAGTATGACATGGACAGCTGCAAAGAATCAAGTACACCTATGGCTACCAGCAGCTACCTTGATGTTGATGAAAGTGGTAAACCATTTGATTCCACTAAATATAGAGGTTTGATAGGTTCTCTTTTATACCTAACTGCTAGTAGGCCAGATATAATGTTTAGTGTATGCATGTGTGCTAGATTTCAATCCAATCCTAAAGAATCACATTTTGCCATTGCTAAAAGAATCCTAAAATATCTAAAAGGAACTATTAATGTTGGTTTATGGTATCCAAAAGGTGCATCATTTAATCTAGTGGGTTATTTAGATGCTGATTTTGCTGGCTGTAAATTGGATAGGAAAAGCACTAGTGGAACTTGTCATCTATTAGGAAGTAGTCTAGTATCATGGCATAGCAAAAAGCAAGATAGTGTGGCTTTGTTTACTACTGAAGCTGAGTATGTTGCAGCTGGGAGCTATTGTGCTCAAACTTTGTGGTTAAAACAACAACTTTTTTATTATGGCTTGAAACTAGATCACATTCCTATTAGGTGTGACAATACAAGTGCTATCAATTTAACCAAAAATCCTATTTTGCATTCTAGAACAAAGCACATAGAAATAAGGCACCATTTCATTAGGGATCATGTTCAAAAAGGGGACTGCATAATTGAGTTTGTTGATTCACATAACCAACTTGCTGATATTTTTACCAAACCACTTCCTAAAGATAGATTTTTTCAATTGAGAAATGAATTGGGTGTTCTTGATATCTCAAATGTGATATAATTCATGTGTGTGATCCATTCTTGTTGTTATACATGCTGTTTTGTGTGTTTGAGTGTTTAATTCTGCATGTTTGTTGATTAGTTGCAGTTAAATTTGCATTTTATATGATATAAATGAAATCTGCAATGATATTCAGTTTTTAGTTAGTTGTTTCGTGTTTTTAATCAGCTTATTTTGCTTAATTTGGGGGTGCAATAGAGGTACAGTGATTTCAGTTTCTGTTTTAGCCAGTTAATTGTCGATTTAGTCAATTAAATTCATTAATCAGTATTAAATCTGTATCAGGATAATCAACTGACTGAAATTGTCTAGAACAATGTAAAATTTAAAACCAGAACGAATTAGTTGTTAAACTGCATTAATTCACATTCAATTGGTGCATTTAAGTTGATTAATTGAGAATTGTGCATCTGTTACATGATAAATAAAGCTGGTTAAAGAATCTTGACTCCTTTTTTGTCTTGTAGTGCTTTTGCTTTGCTTTTAGCTGGTTTCTCTCTCCAGATTCGAATTTCATTCAACTAACTAAATGCATTGGTCAAGCCAAAACCTGCTGCATATCTCTGCCCCATATATTCCATTTGATTGCTTGTTTGATTGCACAATGCATTGAATTTGTTTTAAATCTAAAAATCTAAGTTTTAAATACTTATGTTGAATTGCATTTATCATGCGCATTGCCTGTGTGAGAAAACTGTGCACATATTATCCTTGCTCTGTTTTCTGCATTTTTCCCTTTTCTGCAATGGCCTCTTCAAGCAACCCAAGGAAGAAATCCAAAACTGTTGGGTCTTCAAAGCACAAAGAACCTGAAATTCTAGCACCTCCTTCATATAGACATTGTTCTATTGAAGCTTGGTTTGATGATGATGATGGAGAGGATGATGATTAAACTGGTTCTGCAACTAATAGAGAGATGTTGTTGCTGTTAAATCCTGTTGCTGATGCTGTTTTTACTGGTTTTGGAATACTGATGCTGTTTACTGGTTTTGGAGTACTGGTGCTGTTACTGGTTTTTTTTAAGTAAAGCTGCTGCTGTGTTTGCTGGTTTTTTGAGAAAGCTGTTGCTGTTGCTGCATAATTGAAGCATTTGTTGTTACTGAAGTGTTGCTGCTGCTGGTGCATTAATACTGTTGTTGCTGCTGTTGCATTACTGCTGCTGCATCTGCTGTAACTGAAGTGCTGTTGCAGTGTGCTGTTATTTTTGTAATGCTGGTTTTGCTGTTGCTGCTGCTGGTACATTTGCTGTTGCTGGTGCATTAATTCAACTGCTGCTACACAGATTCTGCTAATGCTGCTGCAAAATCATGCTGCTGTTGCTGTTTGCATTCATGTTTTTGCATTTCATTGTTGTTTGGTTGTGTGCTGTATGTGCTTATTTGTTGCTGTTTTTTTTATTTGGGTCAAATTCCCATGTATCCTGAACAATTTTATTTTACTGCATATGCTATGTTATTTTTCTTGTGCTATTTGATGATTCCAAAGGGGGAGAAAGTATTGAATGCATTGAAGGCACATCATGAAACATCATGAAGGCATATCATGAAGTGCAGGTGAAAGGGGGAGAATCTGTGAAAGGGAGAGAAAGAGAATACTGCTGTGCTTTAGTGCTGTTGACTGTTGTTGCTGCTCTGATACTATTTCTACTGTCTATGCTTCTATTTGCTGCTGTATTTTCGTATTTGTTGTTTATTTTTAGGTCTCTTACATTTTTTAAAGACAATGAATGCATCAAGTGGTTGTCATCATCAAATAGGGGGAGTTTGTTGGACTTGAAGACTTGGTTTCAAGTGGATTTGATGTCTCCAACCACCTTTGATGATGAAGATGATGGTGCTTGAAGAATGAAGATTGTGTCTTAGGATTAGAGTGTCTTAGGATGTGTGGTAAGATGCATTTCAATTAATCTTGGACTTAATCTTGGGTTTTAAAATGATTTGAAATGTTTTAAAAGGTTTTAAAATGTTTTCAAAGGTTTTAACTGTTTTTTAACTGATTAAAAATATGATTTCAATCAGTTAAACTGTTCTTCCATTTTAAAGCTTTGTTTTTGGCAAATTTTAGCTAGTTGTTTTTCTGAATTTAAACCAGTTGAAATTCTGGAGCTTTTGTTAAAAAATTCTAGCTCTCTGGAATAGCTAGTTAAATCGTATTTTTAACTGACTGTTTTCAAGTTTCAGAAAAAGGGTGCTCTCTGGAAAATTCCTTTTAATGAAAACAACCAGTTAAATTGAGTTTTCAACCAACTGTTTTCATCAGTAACAGTTTTAAAACATTGGAACAGCTTTGCTATAAATACTTTAAAATTCAAAGAACTCAGTGACGAATCATTTTCAGAGAAACCCACTGTGCAAGAACGTTTTTCTAATACACTAAATCAATTTGCGAATCTCTCCAAGAAGTCCAAGAACGAATTGAATAGGAAATCTTACAAAGAAATCATACTCTGTTTTTTACTGCTGCGTGCTCTGTTTTTCAGTCTAGGACTGATTTTCCAGGTGAATTCAATCCAATCTTTTGTGTTTGATTAGCTGCGTTTGCGTCTCTTAATCAGGGTGATTAAGGTGTTCTTGTAATAGGGTTTTACAAGAGTTTAAAGGTCTTGTAGGGTTCAAGATCAGGTGCAGTTTTTCTTATTTTCGTTTTTCATGTAGTGTTCATGTAAAAACTGAAATTTAGTGATTTGATTGGATTTGAGTGTTTAGGAAACCGGATGTAGCCTTTGTTGAAAGGTGAACCAGTATAAATCTTCTGTGTTGATCTTCTTTCCCTACTCTTTTAAATTCTGCAATTGATATTTGAATTGTTAATTGAATTGGATATATGATCAATTGATAAACAACATTTCAAGAACCTATAAAGAACTGGTTTTTCACCTTCATTCTGAATCTGGTTTTTCTAAATTGGCCTTGAATTTCGAAAATCTTTAAGAGTTTAATTCACCCCCCTCTTAAACTCAGCCATTTATTCCAACAGGGAAAGGATTCTATCTTTGTGGTAGTGGACCATTTTTCAAAAATGGCTCATTTTATTCCATGCCACAAAGATGATGATGCATGCTTAGTTGCAAATCTCTTCTTTAAGGAAGTTGTTAGGCTGCATGGGTTGCCTAGGACCATTGTATCTGATAGAGATACAAAGTTCTTAAGCCACTTTTGGAGGACCTTATGGGGGAAAATTGACACTAAACTCCTCTTTTCTACCACTTGCCACCCCCAAACTGATGGTCAAACTAAGGTGGTCAATAGAACTTTGTCTCAACTCTTGAGATGCATGATCTCCAAGAACCCTAGGGAGTGGGAAGATCTTCTTCCTCATGTAGAGTTTGCATACAATAGAGTGGTTCACTCCACCACTTCTTACTCTCCTTTTGAGGTTGTTTATGGGTTCAACCCCTTAACTCCTCTTGACCTCCTCCCTCTCCCAACTCATGAGGCTTGGATTAGCCAAGATGGGTTGGAAAGGTAAAAAATGATCCAAGACTTGCATTCTCAAGTCAAGGCTAGGATAGAGAGGAAGGTTGGTCAATACCAACAAAGTGCCAACAAGGGAAGGAAGGAAGTCATCTTCCAACCAGGGGATTGGGTATGGCTTCACTTGAGGAAGGAAAGGTTCCCTAATCAAAGGAAGTCCAAACTTAACCCTAGAGGTGATGGACCTTTCCAAGTTGTGCGCAAGATCAACAATAATGCATATGAGTTAGATTTACCTTCAGATTATAATGTTAGTAGCACTTTTAATGTTGGTGATCTTACTCCTTTTGATGCAGGTTTTGCAAATTCGTGGTCGAATTCTCTCCAAGAAGGGGAGGATGATGAGCCCCTGACCACAAATAAAGAAGAGGAGTGTCCAAGGAGGATTACTAGAAGCATGATGAGAAGGGACACTTCCTCCTCTCCCATTTTGTTTAGCCTTTTTAGCATTTCTATTAGTTGTTAAATATTTTCTAAACTCATGTTTTTTTTGGGTTTTGCAGGATTTCTTTTGATACCCTTTTTTCTACAAGTAGAGCCTTGTTTGGAGCAAAGGAGCACTTGGGCTTGAGGCCCAAGTGTTAGCATATTTCAAGACCAAGTGTTAATGAAGTCTTCCAGAGTTTTAATGAAGTCTTAAAGTTTTGATGATGAAGATTTAAAGTGATCCAATCAACATTAAAGACTTGTGCCATCTCACAAAGGAAGGTTGCTTGGTAGAAAAGGAAAGGCATAAAGAGTGTTTAAAGCTTTCAAGAGAGAAGATTGATGAAGATTTTCTCAAGAGCTGAAGTTTCAAGTTTAGAAGGTTCTGTTTTGGGTATTGGATGAAAAGAGTAAGTCATAAATCCCATTCAAGACCTTCGCAAACAAGAGAGCAAGTTGTTTTCTTGCAAAAACGTTTTTCTACGCTTTTAATCGATTATGATACTAGATAATCGATTATTTAACTTAAAATTTGAATTAAAATTGTTTAACGAACTAAATAATCGATTAAGTGTTTTTGATAATCGATTATATTGATTCTGGGTTAATATAATCGATTATGGCCTTAATCTAATCGATTATATCAGGCTAAATGAGTTTTCCAGTTTTCAAATATGATATAATCGATTAAGCTTTTTAGATAATCGATTAAATGAGTCGTTTTTGCGAATTCAATGCCAAATCAACCTAAGAATGGAAACTTTGGAGCATTTTCGAATTATAAAAAGAAAGAGAATGTCTTAGGTTAAACACATCTGATAAAACACAAACATTCAAAGTGTTCTTGCGCCTTAGCTTTTCAAAACCGCTTTCTTGCTCTCTCAAGTTTGATCAAGTCTTTGGAAGTGGTGATCTTTGTGCTTAAGCTTTCTATCCAGCACTATAATCAGGTGTATTCTTTTTACTGTTTTTATAAACGGGAAAATTCATCCCTTGGATCTGTTCTAAGGGAGGTGTGTTCATATCTTGTGTGTCAAGAGAGGTGGGTTTCATCCTCAGTGTGTCTGGGGAGGTGTTTCGTCCTTAGTGTGTCTAAGGAGGTGTTTCCTTTATCTTTATTTGTTATTGCATGAATTGGTGTTTGTAATTTCAATTAAAGATAGTGGGGTGATCATCACGCATTAGTGGTGGTTGGGAACTGGACGTAGGATTGGCTTAATCCGAACCAGTATAAATCTCTATGTTCTTTCTCTTTCCCTATCTCTTTTTATTGTGAATCATATTAACGATTGCAACTCAAACTACATTAATCAAAGGTTAAGAAAAATCCGCATCCTAGTTTTTGAAAATAATTCAAAATCTAAAAATTTATTTTAAAGGGAAAAAGTTTATTAAAAATCCAATTCACGCCCCCCCTCTTGGTTTTTACACTGCCGTCTTTATTTAACACCAAGTTTGGGACATCCAAGGGGGTTGAAGAAGTCAATCCTGACCTTCTAGAACCCTTGGAAAATGTCCTCTCATCATCCCAATCATTGGCCACCCGTTTTTTGAGCCCTACCTTCTAGAATGTGAGTCTTGGCCACCAAGAGTGGAATATGCTTAGGAATCTTTTCCAATGTAATTCCCTCTAAGTCCCCACCCCAACTCTATATAAGGAGGCCTCTCATTCTTGTAAAAGGGTTGAACATTAATGAAATAGAGAGCATTCTTGCATAGGCTAGATCTTGTGTTGTGTTCTTGGGTGTTCTTCCCCCTCTTGGAGTCTTATCTTGAGCCTTGGCTCAAGTGGCGGCTAACACCACTCATCTTGGGTTGGACCATCCCCCAAGTGGCGTGTAGCACTCCATTCCCCTCCCCTTCTCTCAATCTCTTCCTCCATTATTGTTTCATGTTCTTTACTTTCATGTTCTTTACTTTCATGCTCTTTAATTTCCAGCACTTTACTCTCATGTCATTTACTCTTATGTCTTTATGATTCAAGCCTTGTCTTAATTTTTGCTGGCTGGATTTTATGTTTTGTTATTCCCTTCTCGTCTTGAGCTCCTGTGAAATAAACCTTCACACTTAGATAACCTCCGGGATTATCTTCGTGTCCAGTGGGAATCTTCCTTAAGGCTTTTCTTCACACCTTATATGCTAAATATTAAAATGAACCCTTATCACATAGCCTTTCTACTACCAGCTGAGTTTTATAAATGCAATTTTTAAGTTATTTAATGATCATTTAGTTTTTCCATTGTCAAGGAATTCATATCAACAAGGGTTTATTAGCTCTTGGGAATGTGATAAGTGCACTGGGAGATGAAAGAAAGCAAAAAGAAGGTGGCCATGTTCCATATCGCGATAGCAAATTAACAAGACTACTACAGGTTTGCACAGTGTTTGTTAAAGCATTACGTCTAGTTAGTATACTTATTTTGAACAGCTCTTCATATAATATGTATGATGCTTTCTATATCGCATTCCTTGACTGATGGAGTGATGACTTCTATGCTCAGTATTTAAAAGTATAATTGGGAAAGGAAGTGTGGCATTATTTTGTTTAAAAGTATTGCAGCTCCTATCTTGAAACTTATTTTCAAAAGTCATTATTACTGAAAATGTGATAACTATAGTTTTAGTTGTAGTGCTTACTTATGAGATTTCTATATCCTGGATTCATATATCATCTTGACATGGAATTGGCTAATGACATGCAGGACTCTCTTGGAGGAAACAACAAAACTGTTATGATAGGTATTGTACTTGCTTGGTGGATTTTGAATTTTTTTTCAATTTTATTTATAATTATATGAATCATTAAATTTGTTTGCAAATGCGATATTAAAGAAAACCAAGATTCAAGAACACAAGATTAAAGAAAAACAAGATTCAAGAACACAAGATTAAAGAAAACCAAGATTCAGGAAGACAAGATTAAAGAAAACCAAAATTCAAGAACACAAGATTAAAGAAAACCAAAATTCAAGAACACAAGATTAAAGAAAACCAAGATTCAAGAAGCCAAGATTAAAGAAAACCAAGATTCAAGAAGACAAGATTAAAGAAGACAAGATTAAAGAAAACCAAGATTCAAGAACACAAGATTAAAGAAAAATTCAAGAACACAAGATTCAAGAACTCAATATTAAAGAAAAACAAGATTCAAGAACACAAGATTAAAGAAAACCAAGATTCAAGTAGACAAGATTAAAGAAAACCAAAATTCAAGAACACAAGATTAAAGAAAACCAAGATTCAAGAAGACAAGATTAAAGAAAACCAAAATTCAAGAACACAAGATTAAAGAAAACCAAGATTCAAGAAGACAAGATTAAAGAAAAACAAGATTCAAGAAAAACAAGATTCAAGAAAAACAAGATTCAAGAACACAAGATTCAAGAACTCAAGATTAAAGAAAAACAAGATTCAAGAACACAAGATTAAAGAAAACTCATGCCTATATATATGTGTGTGATGGCATCTCACATGTAAGGAAATTCTCAAGTAACTCAACAAATTTATTTTCCATCAAATCTACTACTACCTTATTCAAAACTCCTCCATACTATCAACTATTTCCAATCTACCTTCTACTGCATTGCTACTCAACCCACTAAACCTATCCACCTCTACTAAAATTCTAACAGTGGTACCAGAGCTACGTTCGGTCATCTACTGGGCGTAGATATAATACTTAACTATTTCTAGAAAAACTTCCTGCTATACTTCATACCAATCTCAATAATCTCCTAGCCAATGGCTAATACCAATTCTTCTTCCTCTATTTCGGTACCTATCTTTACAGGAGAAAACTATGACTATTGGAAAATTAAAATGAAGACATTTTTTTGCTCTCAAGATTTATGGGAGATTGTAGAAGATGGCTTCACTGTTCCATCAAACATCACAACACTAACAGCAGCTCAAAAGAAGGAGTATAAGGAGAGCAAGCAAAAGAATTCAAAGGCCTTATATTTTCTACAACAAGCAGTGGTGGATGCAATCTTTCCAAGAATAATGGATGCCACAAGTGGTAAAGAGGCATGGAACACACTACAGCAGGAGTTTCAAGGAATTGTAAAGGTACACACCATTAAACTTCAAACTCTGAGACGTGAGTTTGAGTTATTAAATATGAAGGAGTCTGAGACCATTAAAGATTATTATTCTAGGATAAAAGAAATAGTCAGTCAAATGAGAGCATGTGGAGAAAATATTCTTGACAAGAAAATTGTTGAGAAAATTCTAATCTCTATTCCCCATAAATATGATGCAATCGTGACAACGATTGAACAAATCAAGGATCTGTCTACCTTATCAGTGACAAAATTAATAGGCTCTCTTGAAGCATACGAGCAAAGATTGAAAAGGTATAATGATGACTCTGTCGAAAATGCCTTTCAATCAAAACTCAAGTTAAGGTCTCAGAATAAAGAAAGTGGAGAAAAGAAAAATGGAGAAATTTCTAGAAATAGAGAAAACTCTAAAAGTTTCTCCAAGTTCAATCAAGAAAAATATCCTCCTTGTGGCATCTGCAAGAAGTCAAGTCACTTGGAGAAAGATTGTTGGCATCGCGGAAAGTCACAATGCCAACACTACAAGAAATTCGGACATGTGGAGAGGAACTGTCACAACAAAAACAAGTATCAAGCAAATTTTGTTGAAAAGCATGACCTTCAACAACATCTTTTCTATGCTACTAGAGATTCCAATGATGAAAGAAGCGAAAGCTGGTATTTGGATAGTGGATGCAGTAATCACATGGCCAAAGACGAGAGCATCTTCAAGGATATCGACAACTCTGTTAAAGTACAAGTTCGATTGGGAAATGGAACCCTAGTGGAGTCAAAAGGAAGAGGCACTGTTGTGGTGCAAACAAAGAAAGGTACGAGACTTATAAAAGATGTCTTACTCGTTCCTAATCTTAAATAAAATCTCTTGAGCATTGGTCAAATGATGGAGAAAGGGTACACTCTTCACTTTAAAGGAGATACTTGTCGAATATATGACAGCAAAAGACGAGAGATTGGTGAAGTTAAAATGGAGAAAAGAAATAGAAGTTTTCCGATAAACTTCAAATATACTACTGATATTGCCATGAAAGTCCAAGTTGATGATTCATGGCTTTGGCATCGAAGATTTGGTCATTTCAACACCCAAGCTCTGAAGCTCTTGCATAAGAAGAATATGATGAGAGAATTACCATACTTGAAAGAAACTAATGGAGCTTGTGAAGGATGTCTTCTCGAAAAGCAACACAGGTTACCATTCTCAACCGACAAAGCATGGAGAGCAAAAGACTTGTTGGAGCTAATCCACACAGACATCTGTGGACCGATGAGGACACCATCACTAACTAACAACAGGTACTTCATCCTTTTCATTGATGATTTTTCTAGAATGACCTGGGTTTATTTCATTAAAGAAAAATCAGAAGTTTTTGGAATATTCAAGAAGTTTAAATCTCTCATCGAGAAACAAAGTGGGAGACATATAAAAGTATTAAGAAGTGATCTAGGAAAAGAATATAACTCACACGAGTTCAATAAGTTTTGTGAAGACGAAGGAATTGAGCGACAACTCACAGTTGCATATTCTCCACAACAAAATGGTGTGTCAGAAAGGAAGAATCGCACAGTTATGGAGATGGCTAGATAAATGATAAAAGAGAAAGGCTTGCCTAATATATTTTGGGCAGAAGCGGTATACACTGTCGTCTACATACTCAACAGATGTCCAACTAAAGCAGTCAAAGATAAAACTCCAATTGAAGCTTGGAGCGGACAAAAACCATCAGCTAAGCACTTACGAGTTTTTGGATCTATTTGTTACATACATGTACCAGATCAAAAAAGGCACAAATTAGAAGACAAGACTATACGAGGAATCTTCTTGGGATATAGCACATAATCAAAAGGCTATAGAGTTTACAACCTATAGACAAAGAAGCTCGCCATCAGCAGAAATGTTGAAGTTGATGAAAGTGCTTCTTGGAATTGGGAGAAAGGAGAAATCACGAGAAACAACATCTTTGTTCCAATACAACAATCTCAAGAAGAAGTTCAAGAAGTGTCAGAAAATCTAGGTATGCTTCCTTCACCTACACAACAAGATTTCTCACCATATTCTACTCCTAGACGAGTAAGATCTTTGGTGGATATATATGAAACATGCAACATGGCAATGCTTGAGCCTGAATGCTACGAAGAAGCAGAAAAGAAAGATGTGTGGATCAAGGCAATGGAGGAAGAAATTAAAATGATTGAAAAGAATAATACTTGGGAACTAGTAGATTGTCCGCATGGAAAGGATGTCATTGGAGTTAAATGGGTTTATAAAACAAAGCTAAATCCTGACGGCACTATACAAAAACACAAAGCTAGGTTGGTAGCAAAGGGATATTCACAGCAACCTGGAATTGACTATAATGAGACATTTGCCCCAGTTGCTCGCCTAGACACAATCAGAGCTCTAATAGCTCTTTCAGCACAAAAGGGATGGAGTATTCACCAATTGGATGTCAAATCAGCCTTTCTAAATGGTGTTCTTGAAGAAGAAATATACATGGAGCAACCTCAAGGATTTATATGCAAAGGTAACGAAGCTAAAGTGCTAAGGCTAAGGAAAGCTCTATATGGCTTGAAGCAAGCTCCTCGAGCATGGTATAGCAGAATTGATCAATACTTCATCGATCAAGGATTCAGGAGGAGCAAGAGTGAGCCAACACTTTACATCAAGACCCAAGGTCAGTATGATACTCTCATTGTCTCTTTATATGTGAATGATCTTATTTACACAGGGAACAATATAAAGATGATGAAAGAATTAAAAGAAGACATGATGAAGACATTCGAGATGACCGACCTTGGCTTGATGAATTACTTTCTTGGCATAGAGGTAAGGCAACAAAAAGGAGGAATATTTATCTCTCAAAAGAAATATATTGAGGCTTTACTAAAGAAGTTCAAGATGTACGGTTGCAAATCTGTCACTACTCCATTAGTGACAAATGAGAAACTACAGAAGGATGATGGAGCACCAGAAGTTGATGCATCACGTTACAGGAGTTTAATTGGAAGTTTACTATATCTTATAGCCACAAGACCAGATATCATGTATGCTACAAGTCTTTTATCAAGATTCATGCAAAGACCAAGTCATATTCACCTTGGAGCAGCAAAAAGAATTTTAAGATATTTATAAGGCACAAAAGAGTTTGGTATATGGTACAAAACCATGCCTAACTCAAGGTTGGTTGGCTACACTGATAGTGATTGGGCAGGATCGATAGATGACATGAAGAGTACATCAGGTTATGCCTTCTCACTTGGATCAGGATTTTTTTCTTGGGCATCAAAGAAACAAGCAACAGTAGCACAATCAACAGCTGAAGCAGAGTATGTGGCAGCTGCAGAAACTACAAGTCAAGCAATATGGCTTAGACGAATACTTGAAGAAATGGGAGAACAACAAGATGACTCCACCATCATCTACTGCGATAACAAGTCAGCTATAGCCATGGTAAAGAATCCAGTCCACCATCAAAGAACAAAGCACATAGCTATTAAATATCACTTCATCAGAGAGGCTGAAAAAACTAAACAAATTCAATTGGAGTATTGCTTGACAGAAGATCAAGTTGCAGACATATTTACAAAGGCACTACCAAGAGTCAAATTTGAACAATTACGATCTATGCTTGGAGTTACTAAAATTTGCATCAAGGAGGAGTGTTAAATTATGATGCAATTGAGGAACTTAAGTGCAATCTTGCAAATATTTCATCTACCTCTGATGACGGAGCCCAAAAGTTAAAGGAGGAATATCTCCAAAAGTTAAATGCTCTTGAAGCACAGGTGTACCAATGATTTTGGATGTCTTAACTCTTAATTGCCACTCAGGGCGGTGACCTGATTATTTGCTTTTCCAGGTCTCCGTGCTCAAGAAGAAACAAGAAGCTCAGGCTCAACTGTTGAGACAAAAGCAGAAAAGTGATGAGGCATCTAAACGACTTCAGGACGAGATCCAGAGAATTAAATCTCATAAGGTGCAATGACCTGCTAATGGGACTTATACTCAGTTTGAAGCAGAAATCTCTGCTTTGTTTATCTTTTCCTTTTTAGTCATTACCAATAGTTTATTTTCTGCAGGTTCAATTGCAACATAAGATTAAGCAGGAATCAGAACAATTTAGGTTATGGAAAGCTTCACGTGAGAAAGAAGTTCTCCAGGTAAATTCATCATAGAACAATTCTATTCTTCTGTATTTGTATGGAGGAAAAAAATATGCTTTCAGTATTTACTTTTTCATTCGATAACAATAATACAGTACTGTCTCTGTTTATATTTTGTTAGGTACATAGGTTATTTGAGACCTTTTCATATGAGGAATGACTACTTTTCCCTAATATAAACAAATTGATAAGTTATTGTCGAATCTTCTAATACATATTTTTTACCATTTTCAGCTTAAAAGAGAAGGAAGGAGGAACGAATACGAGATGCATAAGCTGTTAGCATTGAATCAGAGGAAAAAGATGGTGAATAGATTTTCAAATAATTTGTTGGGATACTCGTTATTCTCATTATTCATGAGTTCATTTTACAGGTACTGCAAAGGAAGACAGAAGAAGCGTCCTTGGCTACAAAAAGGCTAAAAGAACTTTTGGAATCTCGAAAGACTTCTTCACGTGAAAGTATGACTGAAGAGATTTTCACGTGCCACACAGCTTTCTCTATTCTGTGAACTTGTTAATAATCGGCAGTTCTTTCTTTATACACAGGTGCTTGTAGGTGGGAATGGTCCAGGAATTCAGGTACTTATATTACTATGCTTGTGATTCACAACGACGAAATTATTTTTCTCTTAAAAAGCAATGTTTGACCTATAGATCATATCAATATTGCTAAAAGGTCTACCCTTTTTTCTAATTTCTGTACGGTGGGGATGTTGGATGGGTTATTTTTAATATCATAATTCCATCATGCTATTTGGTGCGTCTTGGCATTTTTTTGGCCAACTTCTTGACATTAGTTTCTATTTGAAGGCCTTGATGCAGGCAATTGAGCATGAACTTGAAGTCATAGTCAGAGTGCATGAAGTACGTTTAGCACATGAGCGTCAAATGGAAGAGTATGTTCTACATTTGCTTTGATTTTTCATCTGAAACCTTTAGACGAAGTAGGTTGTTACACTGCTTAATCTAATGAGCTTAAGTTTGAATAATACGGAAAAGGCTTACTTCTGAAAGGCAAATTTTCTTTTATATCTGCCTTTTTATTCTCTATCCGTATTTTTGTTTTACAGAAAAAAACTCAACTTTTCGTAACTTTGAAATTCAAATTTCATTCTCGATCCGTACTTTTGTTTTACCTAAAAAATCAATTTTTCATAATTCGGAAATTTAATTTTTATTCTCGATCCATATTTTTTGTTTTACACAAAAAAACTCAATTTTTCGTAATTTCGAAATTTAAAGTTTATTTTCGATCCGTACTTTCGTTTTACAAAAAAAAACTGAACTTTTCATAACGTGGAAATTCAAATTTTATTTTTGATCCGTACTTTTGTTTTACACAAAAAGAACACAATTTTTCGTAAATTTGAAATTTATATTTTATTCTCGATCCGTACTTTGGTTTTACGAAAAAAATTCCATTTTTTCTAATTTTGAAATTTATATTTTATTTTTTATCCATACTTTTGATTTACAAAAACAAATCAATTTTTCTTAATTTGGAAATTTATATTTTATTCTCGATCCGTACTTTTCTTTTACAAAAAAAATCTCAATTTTTTGTAATTTGGAAATTCAAATTTTATTTTCGATCCGTATGTTTGTTTTACACAAAAAAAACTCAATTTTTTCTAATTAAGAAATTCAAATTTTATTTTCGATCTGTACTTTTTGTTTTACACAAAAAAACTCAATTTTTGTAATATCGAAATTTATATTTTATGCTTGATCCGTACTTTTGTTTTACAAAAAAAAAATCAATTTTTGATAATTTGCAAATTTATATTTTATTTTCGATCCGTACTTTTGTTTTAAAAAAAACAATTTTTCATAATTCGGAAATTTATTTTTTATTCTCTATCCATATTTTTGTTTTACAGAAAAAAACTCAACTTTTCGTAACTTCGAAATTCAAATTTCATTTTCGATGCTTAATTTTGTTTTGCACAAAAAACTCAATTTTTCGTAATTTCGAAATTTAAAGTTTATTTTGATCCGTACTTTTGTTTTACAAAAAAAAAACTCAATTTTTCACAACATGAAAATTAAAATTTTATTTTCGATCCGTACTTTTGTTTTACACAAAAAGAACTTAATTTTTCGTAATTTCGAAATTTATATTTTATTCTCGATCCGTACTTTGGTTTTATGAAAAAAAATTCCATTCTTTATAATTTGGAAATTTATATTTAATTTTCTATCCATACTTTTGTTTTACAAAAAAAAAATCAATTTTTCATAATTTGGAAATTTATATTTTATTCTCGATCCATACTTTTCTTTTACAAAAAAATCTCAATTTTTCATAATTTGGAAATTCAAATTTTATTTTCGATCCATACTTTTGTTTTACACAAAAAAAACTCAATTTTTCGTAATTTCGAAATTTATATTCTATTCTCGATACATACTTTTGTTTTACGCATAAAAATTCAATTTTTCATAATTTCGAAATTTATATTTTATTTTGGATCCGTACTTTTGTTTTACAAAAAAAATCAATTTTTCATAATTCGGAAATTTGTTTTTTATTCTCGATCCGTATTTTTGTTTTACACAAAAAAAACTCAACTTTTTGTAACTTCGAAATTCAAATTTTATTTTCGATGCGTACTTTTGCTTTCCACAAAAAACTCAATTTTTTGTAATTTCGAAATTTAAAGTTTATTTTCGATCCGTACTTTTGTTTTACAAAAAAAAAACTCAATTTTTCATATCATGGAAATTCAAATTTTATTTTGGATCTGTAATTTTGTTTTACACAAAAAAACTCAATTTTTCGTAACTTCGAAATTCAAATTTTATTTTCGATGCGTACTTTTGTTTTGCGCAAAAAACTCAACTTTTCCTAATTTCGGAATTTAAATTTTATTTTCGATCCGTACTTTTTATTTACAAACAAAAAACACAATTTTTCATAACATGCAAATTCAAATTTTATTTTCGATCCGTACTTTTGTTTTACACAAAAAGAACTTAATTTTTCTTAATTTTGAAATTTATATTTTATTCTCGATCCGTACTTTGGTTTTACGAAAAAAATTCCATTTTTTATAATTTGGAAATTTATATTTTATTTTCTATCCATGCTTTTGTTTTACAAAAAAAATCAATTTTTCAATTTTTCAAAATTTGGAAATTTATATTTTATTCTCGATTCGTACTTTTGTTTTACTAAAAGATCTCAAATTTTCGTAATTTGGAAATTCAAATTTTATTTTCGATTCATACTTTTGTTTCACACAAAAAAAAACTCAATTTTTCGTAATTTCAAAATTTATATTTTATTCTCGATACGTACTTTTGTTTTACGCATAAAAACTCAATTTTTCGTAATTTTGAAATTTATATTTTATTTTGGATCCGTACTTTTGTTTTACAAAAAAAATCTAGTTTTCTTAATTTGAAATTTATATTTTATTTTGGATCCATACTTTTGTTTTAAAAAAAACAATTTTTCATAATTCGGAAATTTATTTTTTATTCGCTATCCATATTTTTGTTTTACAGAAAAAAACTCAACTTTTCGTAACTTCGAAATTCAAATTTCATTTTCGATGCTTAATTTTGTTTTGCACAAAAAACTCAATTTTCGTAATTTCGAAATTTAAAGTTTATTTTGTTAAATAAAGACGGCAGTGTAAAAACCAAGAGGGGGGGGCCTGAATTGGGTTTTTAAAGAAATTTTCTCTTTCAAATAAATTTTCAGGTTTTGAAAAACTTTCAAAAACTTGGATGTGAATTTTTCCAATCCTTTGATTAACGCTGTTGGGATTAGCAATTGTAATAATGATCCACAATTAAAAGATAAAGAGAAAGAGAAAGAACACAGAGATTTATACTGGTTCGGATTAAGCCAATCCTACATCCAGTTCCCAACCACCACAAATCCGTGATGATTTTCCCCACTATCTTTAATTGAAATTACAAACACCAATTCATGCAATAACAAAAAAAGATAAACGGAAACACCTCCTCAGACACACTAAGGATGAAACACCTCCCCAAACACACTGAGGATGAAACCCACCTCTCTTGACACACAAGAGATGAAACACCTCCCTTAGAACCAATCCAAGAGATGAATTTTCCCTTTACAGAAAATAGTAAAAGAATACACCTGAAATGTGCTGGATAGAAAGCTTAAGCACAATGATCACCACTTCCAAAGACTTGATCAAACTGAAGAGAGCAGGAAAGTGGCTTTGAAAAAGCTAAGGCGCAGACACACTTTGAATATTTTGTGTTTGTTCAGATGTGTTAAACCTAAGACATTCTCTTTCATTTTATAATTCGAAAATGCTCCAAAGTTTCCATTCTTAGGTTGATTTAAAATTAATTTCGGAAAAACGACTCATTTAATCGATTATATTAAAAGCTTAATCGATTATATCATGTTTAAAAACTGGAAAACAAATATCGTCTGATTTAATCGATTAGATTAAGGCCATAATCGATTATATTAACCCAGAATCAATATAATCGATTATCAAAGACACTTAATCGATTATTTTGCTTGTTAAACATTTTTTATTCAAATTTTAAGTTAAATAATCGATTATCTACGTATGGTAATCGATTAAAAGCGTAGAAAAACGTTTTTGCGAGAAAACACCTTGCTCTCTTGTTTGGGAAGGTCTTGAATGGGATTTATGACTTACTCTTTTTATTCAACACCCAAAACAGAACCTTCTACCTTTGATCCTTCAGCTCTTGAGAAAATCTTCATCAATATTCTCTCTTGAAAGCTTTGAATGCTCTTTATGCCTTTCCTTTCTTATCAAGCAACCTTCCTTTGTGAGATGGCACAAGTCTTTAATGTTGATTGAAACTTCCTAAAAACTTCATCATCAAAACTGTAGGTCTCCATAAAACTCTGGACATGAAATATGCCAACAATCTCCCCCTTTTTGATGATGATAAAAAGAAACTTAGAGACTTGTGATAATATCCTGAAAATCTTGAAAATAATGTATGGATATCTCCATCATAAATATTAGTCCACAAAGGAAATAAAATAGACAGTCATATAGCATTTAAGTTTCAATTTGAATTTTGAAAAAGAGATTTCAAGGAATTAATGAGTGGAAAATAATTTCTAAAAACTCCCCCTTAAACTATGCTCTTAATTGTTTAAGCTATATTAGGCACTTATTTGAATGTTTAAGCTATATTAGGCACTTATTTGAATGTTTAAGCTATATTAGGCACTTATTTGAATTATTTCCTAAAGTTCCCTTGAAATTAATTTTCTTAAAAGCTATATTAACTAGACAGATTTTCAATCAAAACAAATATTTTCTCCCCCTTTATTTTTATCATTTTCAAAAAGATTACATTTTCAGAGATAATTACAGCAGAAGCAAATTAATACACAGAAAATAATAGAGAGAAAAAAAATACAGCAGCTGGAAAATAATGAAGAACAAGCTTATGAAAAGTGAACTTATAGCCTATTCAGTTTCTTCACTATCTTCTTCATCTTCCTCAACATTGGCTGGCTGTTTGCCTCTTGAGGATGTTGTATTATCTTCTTCAGGAGATAATTCTTCAATGTTCATCTTTCTTTCAACTCTATACATTCTTCTATTAAGCCTTGAGAGTTGATGAGAAAGGCCTTGAAATTCCTTGGAGTGAAGATTCATCATAGAATCCATTCTTGATATGAGAAGCTCCTCCACTGATCCTGGTTGAGGTTGAAATTGAGGTGGAGGTTGAGGTTGGTCTTCATCATCTTCTTCCATGGCAGCAGCTCCTTCATCTCTTTGGGTAAACCTATTGCCTTGTTCTATGAGGCCCATATGCCTTAGAACATTTTTGCCAATTTTGCTATTGCTTAGCAAAATTTGTTTATTCTCCCCTTCAAGATCAACACCTTTGTATTCTGGAATCTTAGAAACAAACACAGCATAGGGTAATGCAAAAGAGGAAAGCCTAATGGCTTTAAACATATTATCAAGGATAATTGAGGGCCAATCTATGCTCACATTATTAAGGAATCCATACATTAGAAGAATGTCTTCGTTAGTAAGTTGGGCATGATTAGTGCCTCTTGCAACTAAAATCCAAACAATAACATAATGCAGCATTCTTTCATTTAACTTTACATTACCAACTTTATACAAGTTCTCAACTTGTAGGTTAGGATCCTTGCAGAATTTTCTGAATTCTACCAACTTGTTGAAGTCCTCAAAGCCATATGTGATGTTTATGCCTTGAGTTGAGAGACCAGCTACATTGTTCCACAAATCTTCATCAAAGAAGATCCTTACACCTTTCACTTTGGTGCTTGGGCTGGCTGTTCTTGATGTCAAGTTCATGTAGAACACTCTAACCAAATCTGGGTAGAATGCCCCTTCCATCTCCACAAATTGTTGTGGTCCACTTCCTACTAAAAATTCCTGAAATTGAAAACCATGAGATCTAAAAAATTCACAAGACAAGAATTTAGGGGTAACAATTTTTCTATCCTTCCACTTGTTAACAAAACCAATTTGCAGATCCTCATCTGAAATCCAACCAGCTAGAGTTGGAGGTCTCCTTTCTTGAGAAGTCATTGGCTCCTTGCCCCTTCTCCTTGATGGCATCTTCCTTCTGGAACCTTTCTAAGCTCATAAAGTTTTACTTGAGATAAAAGATTGGTAAATATGCCAACTTGTTGATGTTTATGCCTCTCTTCATAAGCTTGATTATTTGTTGTTTCAACACTGAAGAGGCCTTTTTGAATTTGGAACCAGCCTGTAATACAAACAAGAAATATCCTGGTCCCCTAAACTCACTTATAAGGGTCCTCATGGGTTAGAAACAATTTTTCCTTTGGGAACCCATTTATATTTCCCATTAGGAACACTAAAACGTTTAATATTGCATCTATTAACCGAATGACCTTTATGCATACAGTAAAAACATGTAGGAACATTTGTTCTTGTTGAGAAATATGCATTTTTATAAACTTTCTTTGTAGAAACGTTTTGTTTAAAGGAATTAGAATTTTCAAAAACCTTATTTGAATTAGACGATTCTCCTTTCACAAAAGTAGTTTTTGTAGGTTTGTTATATCTGAAATCGAATCCAAGACCTGCCTTTTCATATAAACCTTTTTGCACTTTCAAAACATTATTTAAATTTTTATTACCCGTTGTAATGTTTGAAAGAGACTTTTCAAGATAAGAAACTTTATTTGCAAGATCATTACAATTTTCGCAAATAGGAATTTGGGTTTTGCATTTGCAAGGGATTTTCGCTGTTTCCAAATCATCTTTCAAAACCTTTTTCTCTTCTTCCAAATCAATAATTTTCTTTTCAAGAACCTTAAAATCATTTTTCAATTTGTTATGAGCCGAAAAAAGCTTTTCAGATTTTTTACAAAGACTAAGAAATTCTTCAAGCAATTCATCATAATCATTAGGGAGATCAGAATCACTTACTTCACTGCACGTGGATTCCACATCATCATCCGCCATGAGACAAATGTTTGCTTCCTCTTCTGATTCACTTGAACCTTTAGAAGAACTCACTTCATTGTCGTCCCAAGCGATATATGCTTTCTTCTTCTTTTTGAAGAATTTCTTGCTTTTCTTTTCCCTTTCTTCAGGTTTCTTGGAATTTGGGCAGTCTGCTCTCATGTGCCCCTTTTTGCCACAACCATAACATTTATAATTATTGTTAGCATTTGAACTTTCAAATTTCTTACCTTTCTTATGGTTGCTTTTCTTCTTGATGAACTTCTTGTATTTCTTTACAAATTTATCAAGATCATCGTCTTCCGAATCATTAGTATCACTACTCTCCTCTTTGTCGGATTCAGCTTTAAGAGCAATGCCTTTCCTCTTGACGTCTTCTTCTTCTCCTTTGAAACGTCCAAGTTCCATTTCATGTTCTCTAAGCTTCCCGAAGAGAGTTGTCATGTTCATGTTTGATGAGTTCTTTGATTCAGTGATGGCCGTCACTTTAGGTTGCCAAGTCCTGTCCAAAGATTTCAAAATTTTGACATTTAATTCTTCGATGTCGAATTTCTTACCTAATGCCTTGAGATGATTTACGATGTGAGTAAATCTCTTTTGTACGTCGCATATGGTTTCTCCTTTGCTCATACGGAACATTTCATATTCCCGAATCAAGGTGTTCTTCCTTGATCGTTTCACTTCTTCCGTTCCTTCATGTGTGACTTCTAGAGTGTCCCACATCTCCTTTGCGATAGTGCAATCCGATAACCTGTAAAACTCATCAATGGTTAAGGCGGATGCTATCATGTTACACGCCCTTATGTCGCATTGATTCCGGTTGTATTCGTCCTTGCTCCAATTTGCTTTCTTCTTAGGTACTGCGCTTCTTCAACAACAACCATAGGAATAAATGGACCATTTACAACAGACATCCCAAACGCCTTGATCATTAGACCTTAGAAAAATTTCCATCCTCCTTTTCCAAAAGGATAGTTTTCACTGTAAAAAGTGGTGGTCTATGAATAGATGCACCTTCGAGCAAAAGTTTGATTTTTGTGCGCCATAAGGATCTTGTTTTTGAATAACTTTCAAAAAACTAGCTCTGAGGCCAATTGTTAAATAAAGACGGCAGTGTAAAAACCAAGAGGGGGGGGGGTGAATTGGGTTTTTAAAGAAATTTTCTCTTTCAAATTAATTTTCAGGTTTTGAAAAAAACTTTCAAAAACTTGGATGTGAATTTTTCCAATCCTTTGATTAACGCTGTTGGGATTAGCAATTGTTATAATGATCCACAATTAAAGAGATAGAGAAAGAGAAATAACACGGAGATTTATACTTGGTTCGGATTAAGCCAATCCTACGTCCAGTTCCCAACCACCACAAATCCGTGATGATTTTCCCCACTATCTTTAATTGAAATTACAAACACCAATTCACGCAATAACAAGAAAAGATAAATGGAAACACCTCCTCAGACACACTAAGGATGAAACACCTCCTTAGACACACTAAGGATGAAACACCTCCTTAGACACATTAAGGATGAAACCCACCTCTCTTGACACACAAGAGATGAAACACCTCCCTTAGAACAGATCCAAGGGATGAATGTTCCCTTTACAGAAAACAGTAAAAGAATACACCTGAAATGTGCTGGATAGAAAGCTTAAGCACAATGATCACCACTTCCAAAGACTTAATCAAACTGAAGAGAGCAGGAAAGCGGCTTTGAAAAAGCTAAGGCGCAGAAACACTTTGAATATTTTGTGTTTGTTCAGATGTGTTAAACCTAAGACATTCTCTTTCATTTTATAATTCGAAAATGCTCCAAAGTTTCCATTCTTAGGTTGATTTAAAATTAATTTCGCAAAAACGACTCATTTAATCGATTATATTAAAAGCTTAATCGATTATATCATGTTTAAAAACTGGAAAACAAATATCGTCTGATTTAATCGATTAGATTAAGGCCATAATCGATTATATTAACCCAGAATCAATATAATCGATTATCAAAGACACTTAATCGATTATTTTGCTCGTTAAACATTTTTTATTCAAATTTTAAGTTAAATAATCGATTATCTACGTATGGTAATCGATTAAAAGCGTAGAAAAACGTTTTTGCGAGAAAGCACCTTGCTCTCTTGTTTGGGAAGGTCTTGAATGGGATTTATGACTTACTCTTTTTATCCAACACCCAAAACAGAACCTTCTACCTTTGATCCTTCAGCTCTTGAGAAAATCTTCATCAATCTTCTCTCTTGAAAGCTTTGAATGCTCTTTATGCCTTTCCTTTCTTATCAAGCAACCTTCCTTTGTGAGATGGCACAAGTCTTTAATGTTGATTGAAGCTTCCTAAAAACTTCATCATCAAAACTGTAGGTCTCCATAAAACTCTGGACTTGAAATATGCCAACAGTCTCTAGTCTGCAGTCTCTAGTCTCTAGTCTGCAGTCTCTAGTGTCTAATCTGCAGTCACTAGTCTCTAGTCTGTAGTCCTTAGTCTCTAGTCTGGAGTCTCTATTCGGAGTCTTTAGTCTCTAGTCTGCAGCCTCTAGTCTCTAGTCTGCAGTCTCTAGTCTCTAGTCTGCGGTCTCTAGTCTCTAGCCTGCTGGTCTCTAGTCTCTAGTCTGCGGTCTCTAGTCTCTGAGTCTACGGTCTCTAGTCTCTGGTCCGCTGTCCATAGTCCCTAGTCTGCGGTCCGGAGTCTCTAGTCTCTAGTCCGGAGTCTCTAGTCTTTAGTCTCGCAGTCCCTAGTCTCTAGTCTCTAGTCTACGGCCTCTAGTCGCAGACTCTATTTTGCAGTCGCTAGTCTCTAGTCTGCAGTCTCTAGTCTCTAGTCTCTAGTCTCTAGTCTGCAGTCTCTAGTCTCTAGTCTGCAGTCTCTAGTCTCTAGTCTCTAGTCTGCAGTCTCTAGTCTGCAGTCTCTACCCTCTAGTCTACCGTCTCTAGTCTCTAGTCTGTCGTTTCTAGTCTCTAGTCTGCCGTCTCTAGTCTCTAGTCTGTCGTCCCTAGTCTCTAGTCTGTCGTCTGTAGAATCTAGTCTGTCGTCTCTAGTCTCTAGTCTGCCGTGTCTAGTCTCTTGTCTGCCGTCTCTAGAATCTAGTCCACCGTCTCTAGTCTCTAGCACTCGCCTCTCTAGCCTGCTAGTCCGCCGTCTCTAGTCTCTAGTGCGTAGTCTCTGGTCTGCTAGTGCGCTGTCTTTGGTCTCTAGTCCGCCGTCTCTACTCTGCAGTGCGTCGGTCTCTAGAATGTAGTCCGCCGTCTCTGGTCTCTAGTCTTCCGTCTCTAGTCTCTATTCTGCCGTCTCTAGTCTCTAGTTTGTCGTCTCTAGTCTGTAGTATGCCCTCTCTAGTCTCTAGTCTCTAGTCTGCCGTCTCTAGTCTCTAGTCTCTAGTCTGTCGTCCCTAGTCTCTAGTCTGCCGTTTCTAGTCTCTAGTGTGCCGTCTCTAGTCTCTAGTCTACCGTCTCTAGTCTCTAGTCTGCCGTCTCTAGTCTCTAGTCTGCAGTCTCTAGTCTCTAGTCTGGAGTCTCTAGTCTCTAGTCTGTAGTCTCTAGTCTCTTGTCTCTAGTCTCTAGTCCGCAGTCTCTAGTCTCTAGTCTGCAGTCTCTAGTCTCTAGTCTGTTGTCTCTAGTCTCTAGTCTGCAGTCCGTAGTCTCTAGTCTCTAGTCTCTTGTCTACAGTCTCTAGACTCTTGTCTGCAGTCTCTAATCTCTAGTCTGCAGTCTCTAGTCTCTAGTCCCTATTCTGCAGTCTCTAGTCTTTAGTCTGCAGTCTCTAGTCTCTAGTTTCTAGTCTCTAGTCTCTAGTCTGTCGTCTGTAGTCTCTAGTCTGCCGTCTCTAGTCTCTTGTCTGCCATCTCTAGTCTCTAGTCTGTCGTCTCTAGTCTCTAGTCTGTCGGTCTCTAGTCTCTAGTCTGCCGTCTCTAGTCTCTAGTCTGCTGTCTATAGTCTCTAGTCTGCCGTCTCTAGAATTTAGTCTGCCGTGTCTAGTCTCTAGTCTGCCGTGTCTACTCTCTTGTCTGCAGTCTCTAGAATCTAGGATGCCGTGTCTAGTCTCTAGTCTGCAGTCTCTAGTCTCTAGTCGGAAGTGTTTAGTCTCTAGTCTGCAGTCTCTAGTCTCTAGCCTCAAGTCTGCAGTCTGTAGTCTCTGTTCTGCAGTTTCTAGTCTCTTGTCTGCAGTCTCTAGTCTGTAGTCTGCAGTCTCTAGTCTCTAGTCTCTAGTCTGCAGTCTCTAGTCTCTAGTCTGCAGTCTCTAATCTCTATTCTGCAGACTCTAGTCTCTAGTCTCTTGTCTTTAGTCTCTAGTCGGGAGTCTCTAGTCTGTAGTCTCTAGTCTTTAGTCTGCAGTCTCTAGTCTCTATTCTGCAGTCTCTAGTCTCTAGTCTGCCGTCTCTGGTCTCTAGTCTGCCCTCTCTAGTCTCTAGTCTCTGGTCTGCAGTCTCTAGTCTCTAGTCTGCAGTGTCTAGTCTCTTGTGTGCAGTCTCTTGTCTCTTGTCTGCAGTCTCTAGTCTCTAGTCTGCAGTCTCTAGTCTCTAGTCTGCAGTCTGTAGTCTCCAGTCTCTAGTCTGCAGTCTCTAATCTCTATTCTGCAGGCTCTAGTCTCTAGTCTCTAGTCTTTAGTCTCTAGTCGGGAGTCTCTACTCTGCAGTTTCTAGTGTCTAGTCTGCAGTCTCTAGTCTCTATTCTGTAGTCTCTACTCTGCCGTCTCTAGTCTCTAGTCTGCCGTCTATAGTCTCTAGTCTGCAGTCTCTAGTCCCTAGTCTGCAGTCTCTAGTCTCTGAGTCTGCAGTCTCTACTGTCTAGTCACGTAGTCTCTGGTCTGCTAGTGCGTAGTCTCTGGTCTCTAGTGTGGAGTCTCTAGTCTGCTAGTCGTACTACTGTAGTCTCTAGTCCGGGTGTCTAGTGTCTAGTCTGCAGTGTCTAGTCTCTAGTCTGCAGTCTCTAGTCTGCAGTCTCTAGTCTCTAGTCTGATGTCTCTAGTCTCTAGTCTGCTGTCTCTAGTCTCTAGTGTCTGGTCTGCAGTCTCTAGTCTCTAGTCTGCAGACTATAGTCTATAGTCTGCCATGTCTAGTTTCTAGTCTGCCGTCTCTAGTCTCTAGTCTGCCGTCTCTAGTCTCTAGTCTGCAGTCTCTTGTCTGCAGTCTCTAGTCTTTAGTGTGCAGTCTCTAGTCTCTAGTCTGCAGTCTGTAGTCTCTAGTCTGTAGTCCTTAGTCTCTCGTCTGGAGTCTCTAGTCTAGAGTCTTTAGTCTCTAGTCTGCTGTCTCTAGTCTCTAGTCTGCAGTCTCTAGTCTCTAGTCTGCAGTCTCTAGTCTCTAGTCTGCGGTCTCTAGTCTCTAGTCTGCTGTCTCTAGTCTGCTATTCTGCAGGTCTACTAGTCTCTGGCACCGAGTCTGCTAGTCTCTAGTCTCTGGTCTGCAGTCTCTAGTGCTGTCGTCTGCTAGTCTCTAGTGTGTGGGTCTCTAGTCTCTGTGCTAGTCTCTGGTCTCGAGTCTGCAGTCTCCGGTCCCTAGTATGCCTCTCTCTGGTCTACAGTCTGCAGTGTCTGGTCTGCAGTCTCACAGTCTCTGCAGTGCAGGTCTCTAGTCTGCTAGTGTGTCGGTCTCTAGTCTCTAGTCTGCGGTCTCTAGTCTACAGTCTGTTGTCTCTAGTCTCTAGTCTGCGTTGCAGGTCTCTAGTCTCTGCAGTGCTGAGTCTCTAGTCTGCTTGTCTCTGGTCTCTGGACTCTTGTCGGCAGTCTTTAATCTCTAGTCTGCGGTCTCTAGTCTGCAGTCCACTGTCTGCAGTCTCTAGTCTATAGTCTGCGGTCTGCAGTCGCGTAGGGGTGCCTGAGTCTCCAGTCTGCAGTCTGCAGTCTCTAGTCTGCTAGTCTGCTGTCTCTGGTCTACTAGTGTGCTGAGTCTCTAGTCTCTGCAGTACGCCATCTCTGGTGTCTAGTCTGCTGGGTCTCTAGTCTCTAGTCTGCGAGTCTCTAGTCTGCAGTATGCCTCTCTAGTCTGCAGTGCGCCATCTCTAGTCTGCAGTGCAGTCTCTAGTCTGCTGGTGCGCCATCTCTGAGTCTCTGCTCTGCGAGTCTCTGGTCTGCAGTCTGCAGTCTCTAGTCTGCTAGTCGCCGTCTCTAGTCTCTAGTCTGTCGTCTGTAGTCTGCTAGTCCGCAGTCTCTAGTCTCCAGTGCGCTAGTCTCTAGTCTGCAGTGCGTCTGCAGTCTCACAGTCTGCAGTCTCTGGCCTCTAGTCTGCGGTCCCTGCTTTACTAGTGCTGTAGTCTACTAGGCTCTGTGCTGCGAGTCCCTAGTCTGCAGTCTCTAGTCTCTAGTCTGCGGTCTCTAGTCTGCAGTGCATGTGTTTACGGTCTCTAGTCTTTGGTCTGCAGTCTCTAGTCTGCTAGTCTGCAGTCTCTAGTCTCTTGTCTCGTGTCACTAGACTCTTGTGCGCGGTCTCCAATCTCTCGTCTGCGGTCGTGTGCGGTCTCTAGTGCGTAGTCTGCGGTCTGAGTCTCTAGTCTGCTAGTCTGCTAGTCTCTAGTCTGCTAGTCTGCGGTCTCTGGTCGCGTAGTGCGCCGTCTCTGGTCTGCAGTCAGCGAGTCTCTAGTCTGCTAGTCTGCTGAGTCTCTGGTCTGCAGTGCAGTCATAGTCGTCTGCAGTCTGCGCGGTCTCTGGAATCTGGTGCGTCGTCTCTAGTCTCTAGTCTGCGAGTGTCTGCTCCCTTGTCTGCGGTCTCTAGAGATCTAGTCTGCAGTCTCTAGTCTCTAGTCTGCATGCTCTCACAGTCTGCAGTGCGCATTCTACTCTCTGTAGTGCAGGTGTCTAGTCTCGCAGTCTGCGGGTCTCTAGTCTCTGGTCTGCGGTCTACAGTCTCTAGTGCTGCGGTCTCTAGTCTCTAGTCTGCGGTCTCTAGTCTCTCGGTGTGCAGTCTCACTAATCTCTGTGTCTGGGACTCTAGTCTCTAGTCTCTAGTCTTTGGTCTCTGAGTCGGGTCCACTGAGTGCGTAGTCTCCAGTCTCGCAGTGCAGTTCTCTGGTCTTTGAGTCGGGTGCAGTCTCTGATGCAGCGTCTCTAGTCTGCAGTTTGCCGTCTGCGGTCTGCTAGTGCGCAGTCTCTAGTCTCTAGTCTGCAGTGCGCGGTCTGCAGTCTGCAGTCTGCGGTCTACAGTCTCTTGTAGCGGTCTGCAGTCTCTTGTGCGTAGTCTCAGTGCAGGTCTCTAGTCTCAGTCTGCGGTCTCTAGTCTCGCAGTGCGTAGTCTCATGTGCAGGTCTTTGGTCTCTAGTGCACTCTCTAGTCTCTAGTGCACTCTCTGCAGTGCGTAGTCTCGTGCGAGTCGCTGGTCTGCTAGTCTGCGGTCTCTTGTCTCTCGGTCAGTGGTCTGCTAGTCTCTAGTGCGGTCTCTAGTCTCTAGTATTCGGTCTCTAGTCTCCAGTCTGCGGTCTCTAGTCTACAGTGCTGCTGTCTATAGTCTACAGTCTGCAGTCTCTAGACTCTAGTGCTGCGGTCTCTAGTCTCTAGTCTCTAGTCTTCGGTGTGCTACTCCCTTGTCGCGGTCTCTAGAGATCTAGTCTGCGAGTCTCTAGTCTCTGCAGTCTGCGGGTCTGCTCTCTAGTCTGCGGTCTACTGCTCTGCTAGTCTGCGGTCTCCAGTCTCTAGTCTGCGGTCTCGAGTCTCTAGTCTGCGAGTCTCTAGTGTTTAGTCTCTAGTGTCACTAGTCTCGGTGCGCAGTCTCTGCTCTGCAGTGCGTAGTGCGTAGTCTCTAGTCTCTAGTCTGCGGTCTCTAGTCTCGCAGTCTGCGGTCTCTAGTTTCTAGTCTGCGGTCTCTAATCTCTATTCGTGCGGGCTCTAGTCTCTGCAGTCTTTGGTCTCTAGTCGGGAGTCTCTGGTCTCTGCGGTCTTTAGTTTCTGAGTCTGCGGTCTCTGGTTTTCTGGTCTGCAGTCTCTAGAATCTGGTCTCTAGTTCTGCAGTCTCTAGTCTCGAGTCTGCAGTCTCTGAGTCTGCTGTGCGGTCTGCAGTCTGCAGTCTGCAGTCTGCTAGTCTCTGAGTCTGCAGTCTCTAGTCTCTGCAGTCTGCAGTCTCTAGTCTGTTGTCTCTAGTCTCTGCAGTGCTGCTAGTCTCTAGTCTGCTAGTCTCCCGCCTCTAGTCTGCGAGTCTCTGAGTCCGTAGTCTCTAGTCTGCGGTCTCTAGTCTCTGAGTCTGCGGTCTACTAGTCTGCAGTGCGTAGTCCTTAGTCTCTGAGTGCGGGTCTCGCAGTGCAGAGTCTTTGGTCTCACAGTGCTGGGTCTCTGAGTCTGCAGTCGCGGTCTCTGGTCTGCAGCTGTAGTCTGCTAGTCTGCTAGTCTGCGAGTCTCTAGTCTCTAGTGTGCGGTCTGCTAGTCTACTAGTGTGCGGTCCTGCAGTCTGCTTGTCTCTAGTCTGTCGTCTCAGAGTCGAGTGCGTCGTTTCTAATCTCTGATGCGTAGTCTCTGAGTCTGCAGTGCTAGTCTCTGGTCTGCAGTGTGCGGTCTACGGTCTCTGGTCAGTGCGGTCTCTGAGTCTCTAGTCTTTGGTCTCTGGTCTGCAGTGCAGCGGTCTGCAGTCTCTGGTCTCTAGTGCGGCGTCTCTAGTCGCGGTCTGCAGTCTCTGAGTCTGCTAGTGCGTGGTCTCTGGTCTGCAGTGCGGCCTGCTCTGCAGTCTGCAGTGCGTCGGTCTCTGGAGTCTGAGTCTGTAGTCTCTAGTCTGCTAGTGCGCCATGTCTGGTCTCTTGTGCGTCAGTCTCTAGGAATATAGTGCTGTGTCTCTGAGTGTCTGGTGCTGCAGTCTCTGAGTCTCGAGTCTGCGAGTCTCTAGTCTCTGGTCTGCAGGTCTCTAGTCTCTAGTGCGTAGTCTGCTATGCGAGTCTTTGGTCTCTAGTCTCTGAGTCTGCGGTCTCTGAGTCTCTAGTCTGCGGTCTCTAGGTCTCTGCTCTCTGAGTCTGCGGTCTGCAGTGCTGCGGTCTCGCAGCCTCTAGTCTGCAGTCTCGCAGTCTCTGTCACGTCGTCTCACGGCCTGCTAGTCTGCAGTCTCTAGTCTGCAGTCGCGGTCTCTGCAGTCTGCTGCTCTGCAGTCGTAGTCTGCAGTCTCTGAGTCTGCGGTCTACAGTCTCTAGTCTGCGAGTCTCTAGTCTGCTACTCTACTAGTGCGGTCTCTGGTATGCGGTCTCTGGCCTCTAGTCTGCTAGTCTCTAGTCTGCAGTGCGTAGGTCTGCAGCCTCTTGTGCGCGGTCTCTGGTCTGCAGTCTCTGAGTCTGCGGTCTGCAGTGCGTAGTCTGCATGCTGCGGTCGCTGGTCTCTGGTCTGCGGTCTCTTGTCTCTAGTACGTAGTGCGTAGTCTGCAGTATGCAGTCTCTGGTCTACAGTATGCAGGTCTCTAGTCTCGCAGTCGCGAGTCTCTGGCCTCGCAGTCTGCAGTCTCTAGTCTCTAGTACGTCGTCTCTGGCCTGCTAGTGCTGTAGTCTCTGGTCCTGCAGTACGTAATCCTTGAGTACGTCAGTGCAGGTCTGCTGGTCTGCAGGCTGCGGTTTGTAGTCTACAGTCTGCGGTCTCTAGTCTCATCGTGCGGTCTATAGTCTGCAGGTCTCTAGTACTGTAGTCTGCGGTCTCTGGTCTCCAGTCCCTGATTCTGCGGTCTCTAGTCTATAGTCTGCGGTCTCTGAGTCTGCGAGTCTCTGGCCTCACAGTGCGCCATCGGCTGGTCTGCAGTGCTGCAGTCTCTAGTCTGCAGTGCGTCATCTCTGCAGTGCGTAGTCTGCCTCTGCTAGTCTCCAGTCTCTGGTCTGCGCTGTCTGCATAGTCTACAGGTCCACTAGTCTCTGGCCTCTAGTGTGTAGGTCTCTAGTCTCTAGTGTGCCGTCTGCAGTCTCTGCAGTGCTGTAGTCTCTGGTCTGTAGTCTGCGGGTCCCTAGTCTGCAGTCACGTAGTCTCTGCAGTGTCTTGTCTGCGGTCTCACAGTCCACTGAGTCTGCGGTCTCTAGTCTCGCAGTCTGCGGTCTCTAGTCTCTAGTACGGTATTTCTGGTCTATAGTCTGCGGTGCTGGTCTCTAGTCTTTGAGTGCTGCGTCTCTAATCTCTTGTCTCTGTCTCTAGACTCTTGTCTGCGAGTCTTTAATCTCTAGTCTGTAGTCTACATGCGCGGTCTCTGAGTGCGTAGTGCTGCGGTCTCTAGTCTACTAGTCTGTGGTCTCTAGTCTACTAGTTTGCTTGTCTATAGTCTCTAGTTGCCAGTCTCTGGTCTCTGAGTGCACTGTAGTCTCTGGTCTGCAGTGCAGCGGGTCTCTGGTCTGCAGTGCACGTACTGCTAATCTCGGTCACGTAGTCTCATCAGAGTCCCAGTCCGTCGGTCTCTGAGTCTGCAGTCTCTAGTCTCTAGTCTACCGTCTCTAGTCTCTAGTCTCTAGTTTGCAGTCTCTAGTCTCTTGTCTGCAGTCTCTAGTCTCTAGTTCGTCATCTCTAGTCTCTAGTCTGCCGTCTCTAGTCGCTAGTCTGCAGTCTCTAGTTTGTAGTCTCTAGTCTCTTGTCTGCAGTCTCTAGTCTGCAGTCTCTAGTTTGTAGTCTCTGGTCTCTAGTTTGCAGTCTCTGGTCTCTAGTTTGCAGTCTCTAGTCTCTAGTCTGCGTCTCTAGTCACTAGTCTGTCGTCTCTAGTCTCTAGTCTGTCATCTCTAGTCTCTAGTCTGCCGTCCCTATTCTCTAGTCTGCCGTCTCTACTCTCTATTCTGCCGTCTCTAGTCTACCGCCTCTAGCCTCTAGCCTACCCTCTCTAGTCTCTAGTCTGTCTTCTCTAGTCTCTAGTCTGCCATCTCTATTCTCTAGTCTGCAGTCTCAAGTCTCTAGTCTGCAGTCTCTAGTCTCTAGTCTGCCATCTCTAGTCTCTAGTCTGCCGTCCCCAGTCTCTAATTTGTCGTCTCTAGTATCTTGTCTGCCGTCCCTAGTCTCTAGTCTGCCCTCTCTAGTCTCTACTCTGCAGTCTCTAGTCTCTAGTCTCTAGTCTGCCGTCTCTAGTCTCTAGTCTGCCGTCTCTAGTCTCTAGTCTGCAGTCTCTAGTCTCTAGTCTCTAGTCTGCCGCCTTTAGTCTGCAGTCTCTAGTCTGCAGTCTCTAGTCTGCAGTGTCTAGTCTCTAGTCTCTGGTCTCTGGTGTCTAGTCTGGAGTCTCCAGTCTCTAGTCTCTAGTCTCTAGTCTCTACTCTTTACTCTCTAGTCTTTACTCTCTAGTCTCTAGTCTGCAAGCTCTAGTCTCTAGTCTCTAGTCTCTAGTCTCTAGTCTGGTGTCTCCAGTCTCTAGTCTCTAGTCTGGAGTCACCAGTCTCTACTCTCTAGTCTCTAGTCTCTAGTCTGCAGTCTCTAGTCTGCAGTCTCTAGTCTCTAGTCTACCGTCTCTAGTCTCTAGTCTGCAGTCTCTAGTCTCTAGTTTGTAGTCTCTAGTCTCTTGTCTGCAGTCTCTAGTCTCTAGTCTGTCATGTCTAGTCTCTAGTCTGCCGTCTCTAGTCACTAGTCTGCAGTCTCTAGTCTCTAGTTTGTAGTCTCTAGTCTCTTGTCTGCAGTCTCTAGTCTGCAGTCTCTTGTCTGCAGTCTCTGGTCTCTAGTTTGCAGTCTCTAGTCTCTAGTCTGCGTCTCTAGTCACTAGTCTGTCGTCTCTAGCCTCTAGTCTGTCGTCTCTAGCCTCTAGTCTGCCATCTCTAGTCTCTAGTCAGCCGTCTCTATTCTCTAGTCTGCCGTCTCTATTCTGTATTCTGTCGTCTCTAGTCTCTAGTCCACCGCCTCTAGCCTCTAGTCTACCCTCTCTAGTCTCTAGTCTGTCTTCTCTAGTCTTTAGTCTGCCATCTCTATTCAGTAGTCTGCAGTCTCAAGTCTCTAGTCTGCAGTCTCTAGTCTCTAGTCTGCCATCTCTAGTCTCTAGTCTGCCGTCTCTAGTCTCTAATTTGCCGCCTCTAGTATCTTGTCTGCCGTCCCTAGTCTCTAGTCTGCCCTCTCTAGTCCTGCAGTCTCTAGTCTCTAGTCTCTAGTCTAGCGTCTCTAGTCTCTAGTCTGCCGTCTCTAGTCTCTAGTCTGCCGCCTCTAGTCTCTAGTCTGCCGTCTCTAGTCTCTAGTCTGTCGCCTCTAGTCTGCAGTCTCTAGTCTCTAGTCTCTAGTTCTAGTCTGCAGTCTATAGTCTCTAGTCTCTGGTCTCTAGTGTCTAGTCTGGAGTCTCCAGTCTCTAGTCTCTAGTCTCTAGTCTCTCGGCTGCAGTCTCTAGTCTCTACTCTGCAGTCTCTAGTCTCTAGTCTGTAGTCTCTAGTCTCTAGTCTCTAGTCTCTAGTCTCTAGTCTCTAGTCTGCAGTCTCTAGTCTCTAGTCTCTAGTCTCTAGTCTCTAGTCTCTAGTCTCTAGTCTCTAGTCTCTAGTCTCTAGTCTCTAGTCTCTAGTCTCTAGTCTCTAGTCTCTAGTCTCTAGTCTCTAGTCTCTAGTCTCTAGTCTCTAGTCTCTAGTCTGGTGTCTCCAGTCTCTAGTCTCTAGTCTGGAGTCACCAGTCTCTACTCTCTAGTCTCTAGTCTCTAGTCTCTAGTCTCTAGTCTGCAGTCTCTAGTCTGCAGTCTCTAGTCTCTAGTCTACCGTCTCTAGTCTCTAGTCTGCAGTCTCTAGTCTCTAGTTTGCAGTCTCTAGTCTCTTGTCTGCAGTCTCTAGTCTCTAGTCTGTCATCTCTAGTCTCTAGTCTGCCGTCTCTAGTCGCTAGTCTGCGTCTCTAGTCACTAGTCTGTCGTCTCTAGTCTATAGTCTTCCATCTCTAGTCTCTAGTCTCTAGTCTGCCGTCTCTATTCTCTAGTCTGCCGTCTCTACTCTCTAATCTGCTGTCTCTAGTCTACCACCTCTAGCCTCTAGTCTACCCTCTCTAGTCTCTAGTCTGTATTCTCTAGTCTCTAGTCTGCCATTTCTATTCTCTAGTCTGCAGTCTCTAGACTGTAGTCTGCAGTGACTAGTCTCTAGTATGCAGTCTCTAGTCTCTAGTCTGCAGTCTGCAGTCTCTAGTCTCTAGTCTGAAGTCTCTAGTCTCTAGTATGTAGTCTGCAGTCTCTAGTCTCTACTCTGCAGTCTCTAGTCTGTACTCTAACGTCTGTAGTCTCCTGTCTGTCGTCACTAGTCTCTAGTCTGCCTTCTCTAGTCTCTAGTCCCTCGTCTCTAGTCTCTAGTCTGCAGTCTCTAGTCTCTAGTCTGCAGTTTCTAGTCTCTTGTCTGCGGTCTCTAGTCTCTAGTGCGTAGTGTGCGGTCTCTAGTCTCTATTGCAGTAGTGTGCGGTCTCTAGTCTCTAGTCTCTGGTCTGCAGGTGTCTGAGTCTCCGTCGGCAGTGTCTAGTCTCTTGTCCGTAGTCTCTTGTCTCTAGTGCGTAGTCTCCAGTCTCTAGTCTGCAGTCTGTAGCCTTTAGTCTGCCGTCTCTGGTCTGTAGTCTGCCGTCTCTAGTCTCTAGTATGTCGTCTCTAGTCTCTAGTCTCTAGTCTGCAGTCTGCAGTCTCTAGTCTCTAGTCTGAAGTCTCTAGTCTCTAGTATGTAGTGTGCAGTCTCTAGTCTCTACTCTGCAGTCTCTAGTCTCTACTCTGCAGTCTCTAGTCTCCACTCTAACGTCTGTAGTCTCTTTTCTGTCGTCACTAGTCTCTAGTCTGCCTTCTCTAGTCTCTAGTCCCTCGTCTCTAGTCTCTAGTCTGCCATCTCTAGTCTCTAGTCGCGAGTGTCTAGTCTCTTCTCTGCGGTCTCTAGTCTCTAGTGCGTAGTCTCTGTCTCTGGTCGCAGTCTGCGGTCTCTAGCCTCTAGTACGTAGTGTGCGGTCTCTAGTCTCTAGTCCGCAGTCTCGGTCTGCAGTCTGCGGTGTCTAGTCTCTAGTCGGTAGTGTCTAGTCTCTTGTCCGTAGTCTCTTGTCTCTGAGTCCGTAGTCTCCGGTCTCTGAGTCCGCAATCTCTAGCCTCTAGTCTGTCGTCTCTGGTCTGTAGTCTGTCGTCTCTAGACTCTAGTATGTCGTCTCTAGTCTCTAGTCTCTAGTCTCTAGTCTCTAGTTTCTAGTCTTTAGTCTCTAGTCTCTAGTCTCTAGTCTCTAGTCTCTAGTCTCTAGTCTCTAGTCTGCTGTCTCTAGTCTCTAGTCTCTAGCCTCTAGTCTCTAGCCTCCAGTCTCTAGTCTCTAGTCTGTAGTCTCTTGTCTCTAGTCTCTAGTCTCTAGTCTCTAGTCTCTAGTCTCTAGTCTGTAGTCTCTGGTCTGTAGTCTCTAGTCTCTAGTCTGCAGTCTCTAATCTCTAGTCTGTAGTTTCTAGTCTCTAGTCTCTAGTCTCTAGTCTGTAGTCTGCAGTCTCTAGTCTCTACTCTCTAGTCTGCAGTCTCTAGTCTCTAGTCTGTAGTCTCTAGTCTCTAGTCTCCAGTCTCTAGTCTCTAGTCTGCAGTCTCTAGTCTCTAGTCTCCAGTCTTGAGTCTCAAGTCTGTAGTCTCTAGTCTGGAGTCTCTAGTCTCTAGTCTCTGGTCTGGAGTCTCTAGTCTCTACTCTCTAGTCTGCAGTCTCTAGTCTCTAGTCTGCAATCTCTAGCCTCTAGTCTGCAGTCTCTAGTCTCTAGTCTGCAATGTCTAGACTCTAGTCTGCAGTCTCCAGTCTCTAGTCTCTAGTCTGCAGTCTGTAGTCTGTAGTCTCTAGTCTGCAGTCTCTAGTCTCTAGTCTGCAGTGTCTAGTCTCTAGTCTGCAGTCTCTAGTCTCTTGTCTGTAGTCTCTAGTCTCTAGTCTGTAGTCTCTAGTCTCTAATCTGCAATCTCTAGTCTCTAGTCTGCCGTCTCTAGTCTCTAGTCTGCCGTCTCTAGTCTCTAGTCTGCCGTCTCTAGTCTCTAGTCTGCAGTCTCTAGTGTCTAGTCTGCACTCTCTAGTCTATTGTCTACAGTCTCTAGTCTCTAGTCTCCGGTCTCTAGTCTCTAGTCTGCAGTCCCTAGTCTCTAGTCTCAAGTCTGCAGTCTCTAGTCTCTAGTCTGCAGTGTCTAGTCTCTAGTCAGCAGTGTCTAGTCTCTTGTCTGTAGTCTCTTGTCTCTAGTCTGTAGTCTCCAGTCTCTAGTCTGCAATCTCTAGCCTCTAGTCTGCCGTCTCTGGTCTGTAGTCTGTCGTCTCTAGTCTCTAGTATGTCGTCTCTAGTCTCTAGTCTGCAGTCTCTAGTCTCTAGTCTCTAGTCTGCAGTCCCTAGTCTCTAGTCTGCAGTCCCTAGTCTCTGGTCTGCAGTCTCTAGTCTCTTGTCTGCAGTCTCTAGTCTCTAGTCTGCAGTCTCTAGTCTGCCGTCTCTAGTCTCTAGTCTCTAGTCTCTAGTCTCTAGCCTCTAATCTCTAGTCTCTAGTCTCTAGTCTCTAGTCTCTAGTCTTTAGTCTCTAGTCTCTAGTCTCTAGTCTCTAGTCTCTAGTCTGCTGTCTCTAGTCTCTAGTCTCTAGTCTCTAGCCTCTAGTCTCTAGCCTCAAGTCTCTAGTCTCTAGTCTGTAGTCTCTTGTCTCTAGTCTCTAGTCTCTAGTCTCTAGTCTGTAGTCTCTAGTCTGTAGTCTCTAGTCTCTAGTCTGCAGTCTCTAATCTCTAGTCTCTAGTTTCTAGTCTCTAGTCTCTAGTCTCTAGTCTGCAGTCTGTAGTCTCTTGTCTGCAGTCTCTAGTCTCTAGTCTGTAGTCTCTAGTCTCTAGTCTGTAGTCTCTCGTCTGTAGTCTGCAGTCTCTAGTCTCTAGTCTGCCGTCTCTAGTCTCTAGTCTGCCGTCTCTAGTCTGTCGTCTCTAGTGTCTAGTCTGTCGTCTCTAGTCTCTAGTATGCCATTTCTAGTCTCTAGTGTGCCGTCTCTAGTCTATAGTCTCAAGTCTGCAGTCTCTACTCTCTAGTCTGCCATCTCTAGTCTCTATTCTGCACTCTCTAGTCTCTGGTCTGCACTCTCTAGTCTCTAGTCTGCACTCTCTAGTCTCTAGTCTAGAGTCTCTAGTCTCTAGTCTGGAATCTCTAGTCTCTAGTTTGCAGTCTCTAGTCTCTAGTCTGCAATCTTTAGCCTCTAGTCTGCAGTCTCTAGTGTCTAGTCTGCAATCTCTAGTCTCTAGTCTGTAGTCTCTAGTCTCTAGTCTCCAGTCTCTAGTCTCTAGTCTGCAGTCTCTAGTCTCTAGTCTCCAGTCTTGAGTCTCTAGTCTGTAGTCTCTAGTCTGGAGTCTCTAGTCTCTAGTCTCTAGTCTGGAGTCTCTAGTCTCTACTCTCTAGTCTCTAGTCTCTAGTCTCTAGTCTCTAGTCTCTAGTCTCTAGTCTCTAGTCTCTAGTCTCTAGTCTCTAGTCTCTAGTCTCTAGTCTCTAGTCTCCAGTCTCTAGTCTCTAGTCTGTAGTCTGTAGTCTCTAGTCTCTAGTCTGCAGTCTCTAGTCTCTAGTCTGCAGTGTCTAGTCTCTAGTCTGCAGTCTCTAGTCTCTTGTCTGTAGTCTCTAGTCTCTAGTCTCTAGTCTCTAGTCTCTAATCTGCAATCTCTAGTCCCTAGTCTGCCGTCTCTAGTCTCTAGTCTGCCGCCTCTAGTCTCTAGTCTGCCGTCTCTAGTCTCTAGTCTGCAGTCTCTAGTGTCTAGTCTGCACTCTCTAGTCTCTAGTCTACAGTCTCTAGTCTCTAGTCTCCGGTCTCTAGTCTCTAGTCTGCGGTCTCTAGTCTCTAGTCTGCAGTGTCTAGTCTCTAGTCAGCAGTGTCTAGTCTCTTGTCTGTAGTCTCTTGTCTCTAGTCTGTAGTCTCCAGTCTCTAGTCTGCAATCTCTAGCCTCTAGTCTGCCATCTCTGGTCTGTAGTCTGCCGTCTCTAGTCTCTAGTATGTCGTCTCTAGTCTCTAGTCTGCCGTCCTTAGTCTCTAGTCTCTAGTCTACAGTCCCTAGTCTCTGGTCTGCAGTCTCTAGTCTCTTGTCTGCACTCTCTAGTCTCTAGTCTGCAGTCTCTAGTCTGCCGTCTCTAGTCTCTAGTCTGCCATCTCTAATCTCTAGTTTGTCGTCTCTAGTCTCTAGTCTGCAGTCTATAGTCTCTAGTCTGCAGTCTCTAATCTCTAGTCTGTAGTCTGCAGTCTCTAGTCTCTAGTCTGCAGTCTCTAATCTCTAGTCTGAAGTCTGCAGTCTCTAGTCTGTAGTCTGTAGTCTCTAGTCTGTAGTCTCTAGTCTGCCGTCACTAGTCTCTAGTCTGCAGTCTCTAGTCTGTAGTCTCTAGTCTGCCGTCACTAGTCTCTAGTCTGCAGTGCCTAGTCTCTTGTCTGCAGTCTCTAGTCTCTTGTCTGCAGTCTCTAGTCTCTAGTTTGCAGTCTCTAGTCTCTAGTGTGCCGTCACTAGTCTCTAGTCTGCCATCTCTAATCTCTAGTCTGTCGTCTCTAGTCTCTAGTCTCTAGTCTGCAGTCTCTAGTCTCTAGTCTGCAATCTCTAGTCTGTAGTCTGCAGTCTCTTGTCTCCAGTCTCTAGTCTCTAGTCTCTAGTCTGGAGTCTGTAGACGCTAGTCTCTAGTCTGCCGTCTCTAGTCTCTAGTCTGCAGTCAGGAGTCTCTAGTCTGTAGTCTCTAATCTCTAGTCAAAAAGTATTTAGTCTCTTGTCTGCAGTATCTAGTTTCCAGTCTGCAGTCCCTAGTCTCTAGTCTGCCATCTCTAGTCTTTAGTCTGCCGTCTCTAGTCTCTAGTCTGCCGTCTCTTGTCTCTAGTCTGCCGTCTCTAGTGTCTAGTCTGCTGTCTCTAGTCTCTAGTCTGCCGTCTCAAGTGTCTAGTCTGTTGTCTCTAGTCCCTAGTCTGCCGTCTCTAGTCTCTAGTCTGCAGTCTCTAGTCTCTAGTCTGTCGTCTCTAGTCTCTTGTATGCCGTCTCTAGTCTCTAGTCTGCAGTCTCTAGTCTCTAGTCTGTCGTCTCTAGTCTCTAGTATGCCGTCTCTAGTCTGCAGTCTCTAGTCTCTAGTCTGCCGTCACTAGTTTCTATTCTCCCGTCTCTAGTCTGCCATCTCTAGTCTCTAGTCTGCAGTCTCCAGTCTCTAGTCTGCCGTCTCCAGTCTCTAGACTGCCGTCTGTAGTCTCTAGTCTGCCGTGTCTAGTCTCTAGTTTGTACTCTCTAGTCTCTAGTCTCTATTCTATCGTCTCTAGTATGCCGTCTCTAGTGTCTAGTCTACAGTCTCTAGTCTGTCGCCTCTAGTCTCTAGTATGCCGTCTGTAGTCTCTAGTCTCTAGTCTGCCGTCACTAGTCTCTAGTCTGCCGTCTCTAGTCTCTAGTCTCTAGTCTGCTGTCTCTAGTCTCTAGTCTACAGTCTCCAGTCTCTAGTCTGCCGTCTCCAGTCTCTAGTTTGCCATCTGTAGTCTCTAGTCTGCCGTGTCCAGTCTCTAGTCTCTAGTCTGCCGTCACTAGTCTCTAGTCTGCCGTCTCTAGTCTCTAGTCTACAGTGTTCAGTCTCTAGTCTGTCGTTTCCAGTCTCTAGTCTCTAGTCTGCCGTCTATAGTCTCTAGTCTCTAGTCTGTAGTCTGCCGTCTCTAGTCTCTAGTCTATCGTCTCTAGTCTCTAGTCTGCCGGCTCTAGTGTCTAGTCCGCCGTCTCTAGTCTCTAGTGTGTCATCTCTAGTCTCTAGTCTGTCATCTCTACTCTCTAGTCTGCCGTCTCTAGTCTCTAGTCTCTGGTCTGCAGTCTCTAGTCTCTACTCTGCCATCTCTAGTCTCTACTATGTCGTCTCTAGTCTCCAGTCTCTAGTCTGTAGGCACTACTCTCTAGTCTGCGTCTCTAGTCTCTAGTCTGCAGTCTCTAGTCTGCCGACTCTATTCTCTAGTCTGTCGTCTCTTGTCTCTAGTCTGCAGTCTCCAGTCTGTTGTCTGCCTTCTCTAGTCTCTAGTATGCCGTCTCTAGTCTCTAGTCTCTAGTTTATCATCACTACTCTCTAGTCTGCCGTCTCCAGTCTCTAGTCTCAAGTCTGCCATCTCTAGTCTGTCGTCTCTAGTCTCTAGTCTGCCGTCTCTAGTCTCTAGTCTGCCATCTCTAGTCTCTAGTCTCTAGTCTGCCGTCTCTAGTCTGTCGTCTCTAGTCTCTAGTCTGTCGTCTCTAGTCTCTAGTCTGCCGTCTCTAGTCTGTATTCTGACGTCTCTAGTCTGTCGTCTTTAGTCTCTAGTCTGTTGTCTCTGGTCTCTAGTCTTCCGTTTTAGTCTCTAGTCTGCTGTCTCTAGTCTCTAGTGTTGGACTTGAAGACTTGGTTTCTAGTGGATTTGATGTCTCCAACCACTTTGATGATGAAGATGATGGTGCTTGAAGAAGGAAGTTTGTGTCTTAGCATTAGAGAGTCTTAGGTTGTGTTGTAAGATGCATTTCAATTAATCTTGGACTTAATCTTGGGGTTTAAAATGTTTTGAAATGTTTTAAAAAAGTTTTAAATTGTTTTCAAAGGTTTAACTGTTTTTTAACTCGTTAAAAATTGGATTTCAATCAGTTAAACTGTTCTTCATTTTAAAGCTTTGTATTTGGCAAATTTTAACTGACTAAAAATCTGATTTCAACTAGTTAAACTGTTCTTCGTTTTTCAAGCTTTGTATTTTGGAAAATTTTAGCTGACTGATTTTCAGAATTTAACCAGTTCAAATCGTAGGGCTTTTATTAAGGAATTTCAATTCTCTGGAATAGCTAACTAAAACGGGTTTTCAACTGACTGATTTGAATTTTCAGAAAAAGGGTGGTCACTAGAAAATTCCTTTTAATGAAAACAACCGGTTTAAATGGGATTTCAACCGACTATTTTCATCAGAATCAGTTTTAAAAGTCTGAAACAGTTTTCTATAAATATCTTGAAATTCAAAGAACTCAGTGACGAATCATTTTCAGAAGAACCCACTGAGCAAGAACGTTTCTCTAACACTCTAAATCAATTTGTGAATCTCTCAAAGAAGTCCAAGATCCAATTGATAGCGAATTGAAGCAAGATTAGTGTGCTCTATTTTCTGTGTTAGTTGCGTGCTCTGTTTTCATTACTGCACTGAATTTCCAGGTGAATTCAATCCAATTCTTTGTGTGTGTGTTAGTTGCATGTGCGTCTCTTAATCAGGGTGATTAAGGGCTCTTGTAATAGGGTTTTACAAGTGTTTAGAGGTCTTGTAGGGTTTAAGACTAGGTGCAGCTTTCAGTTTTTTGTTTTGCATGTAGTGTTCATGTAAAAAATGGTTTTTAGTGAATTGATTGGATTTGTGTGGTTAGGAAACTGGATGTAGCCTTTGTTGAAAGGTGAACCAGTATAAATCTATTGTGTTGTTCTTCTTCCCTTAATCTTTTACATTCGGCAATTGAATTTTGAATTGTAATTGAATTGAATATATGATCAATTGATTAAGAGCATTTCAAGAACCTATTAAAACTGGTTTTAATCTTCATTCCGAATCTGGTTTTCATATTTGGGCATTGAATTTCGAAAATCTTTGAGAGTTTAATTCACCCCCCCTCTTGAACTCAGTCATTTATTCCAACAATTGGTATAAAGAGCTGGTTCTTGAAAAATATTCAAGTTTTATGAAAATTTTCAAACATGGCTGAAGGAAAATTGCCTTTTGCAGAGGGTGCTTCTATAAACAGGCCACCAATGTTTTCTGGGGTAAACTATTCTTTTTGGAAAGTTAGAATGAAGATTTTCATTGAATCAATTGATATAGGGATTTGGAATGCTATAGTCAATGGACCATATATCCCTAAAGAAGAGAAACCATGGTAAAATTTAAATGCTGATGAACAAAAGAAAGTGCAATATGATTGTAAAGCAAAGAACATCATAACTTTTGCACTTAATCTTGATGAATTTTTTCGTGTTTCACAGTGTTCCAATGCTAAAGAAATGTGGGAAGTGTTGGAGGTTACTCATGAAGGAACAGCTGATGTTAAAAGAGCTAGAAAGCATACTTTAATCCAAGAGTATGAGATGTTTAGAATGCTTCCAGGAGAATCTGTTTCAGATGTGCAAAAGAGGTTTACACACATTATAAACCATCTCATAGGCCTTGGAAAGGTGTTTGAGAAAGAGAAGCTGAACATCAAAGTGCTGAAATGTTTGGATAGAAGTTAGCAACCCAAAGTAACAGCAATTTATGAATCCAAGGACTTGTCAACAATGAGTGTTGCTGCACTTTTTGGAAAGCTAAGGGAACATGAGATTGAGTTGAATAGACTTGCTGTACAAGAGGAAAGTGACAAGAAAAAGAAAGGGCTGGCCTTGAAGACTTTGGTTCACAAGGAAGAGAATAGTGAGGATGAAGGACATGGAGGAAGTGATGCAGAAAATCTGAACCTCTTAGTTAGAAAATTCAACAAGTTCTTGAAATACAAGAACAAAGATTACAAGAACAAGAGGTATAATAGAAAATCTGATTTAGCTTCTTCTAACTTTACTTGTTTTGGTTGTGGAAAACAGGGACATATTAAGGCTGAATGTCCAAACTCACAAAACAAAGAGAGGAATGGAGAAAAGAAGCTTGAAAAATCATTCAAAACCAGGAAGGCTTACATAGCATGGGATGAGAATGATATCTCCTCTAGTGATTCTTCAAGTGATGATGAAAGGGCCAATCTTTGTCTTATGGCTGATTGTGATACAGCAAGTAGTGTAAGTTCCTCAACTACTCAAAATGGTTTTCCTTATGATCAGCTGCTGCAAAATTTTTTGGAATTGCATGAAGAGGCTAATAAGGTTGCTTGTTCAAACAATAGGCTTAAAGTTATGAACAATTGGCTTGAGAACAAGGTGAAAGAACTAGAGAAAGAGCTGGAAAATTCAAAAAATGATTTTGAAAATCTGGAAATGATTTACAAAGCTTCAAGCTGCAATGGTGAACATGCTAAAAAAATCTGCACAAACTGCAGAATTTTAGAAAATCAAATTGAGTATTTGAACAAATCTCTAGCTAAATTCACCATGGGAAGAGCCAACCTGGATACACTTTTAGACATTAAAAATTGTGTAACGAATAGAGTTGGACTAGGATTTGCAAATGGTTTTCAAAAGAAACAAAAGTCTTATAGAAACTTCTTTTCACATAGAAAACCGTCCAGCACTTCATCTATTACATGCTTTTATTGTATGAACAAGGGACATACTTCAAAATCATGCAAAATCAGAAAATTTGGTGTTCCTAGTGGTCATTATATTTGGAAGCCAAAATGTGGTAGAAAGGTAATTAACTTTGTTGGACCCAAATTGATGTGGGTACCAAATTCTCTCCATTGATTGTGTTTTGCAGGTGTTCTTGAAGGCCAAGGAATCATTGTGGTATCTAGACGAGTGGTCTGTTCAAGGCACATGTGTGGTGACAAAGGAAGTTTGTCAAACTCACCTTGAAAAATGGAGGTTTTGTCACATATGGAGATAATAATAAAGGGAAAATCCTTGGAAGTGGTGATGTTGGTAAGATTTCTTCAATCCTCATTGAAAACGTGTTATATGTTGAAGGTTTGAAGCATAATCTACTTAGTATTAGCCAGTTATGTGATAAAGGATTTAGAATCACTTTTGAAACAAATCATTGCAAGATCATTGAGAAAAATTCGATAAAATCTGCATGTTAGGCAAGAGAATTGAGAACATTTATATGCTTGATCTTGATCATATACTGTGCAACTAATTTTACATGTCTCATGTCTAAGGAAGATAGTTAATGGCTTTGGCATAGGAGAGCTGCACATATTAACATGAATCATTTGGAAAAACTGGTTTAAAAAAACTTGTTTTAGGGATACCAAAACTGAAATTTGAGAAAGGTAAAATCTGTCATGCATGTCAAAAGGGTAAACAACCCAAAGCTTCTTTTAATCTGAAAAATTATGTGTCTACAACAAAACCTTTAGAATTGCTGCATTTGGATTTGTTTGGTCCATCTAGAACAATGAGTATTGGTGGAAACTACTATGCTTTGGTTATTGTTGATGATTATCCTAGGTTTACTTGGACTTTGTTTCTGAAAAATAAAAATGATGCATTTCATGCTTTTAAGAAACTTGCCAAGGTTTTACAAAATGAAAACAGCTGCAGCATAAGTGCTCTTAGAAGTGATCATGGAGGGGAATTTGAAAATGAAAAGTTCAATCATTTTTGTGAAAAATATGGGATTAAGCATAACTTTTCAGCACCTAGAACTCCTCAACAAAATGGTGTGGTTGAGAGGAAAAACAGGTCACTTGAGGAATTAGCAAGGACAATGCTTAATGAATCAAACATTCCTAAATATTTTTGGGCGGATGCAGTAAATACTGCATGTTACATAATAAATAGGGTTTTGATAAGACCTATTTTGAAGAAAACCCCTTATGAATTGTACAAAGGGAGAAAACCCAACATAGCACATCTTAGAGTGTTTGGCTGCAAGTGTTTTGTATTAAATAATGGGAAAGAAAAACTTGGCAAATTTGATGCTAAAGCTGATGATGCATTGTTTTTAGGATATTCTTCACATAGCAAAGCATATAGGATCTACAACAAAAGACTAGCTATTATTGAGGAATCAATTCATGTTGTTTTTTATGAGACTAATGTGAAAAATGAGGGTGCAGTGAGTGGTGCAGGTGCAGGTGAAGAGAACTTAATTGAAGGTGTATCAACTGGACATGTAGAAGCTGGAAAAGCTGCTGCGAGTGGAATTTCAGTTGGTGAAAGCGAAAGAAGCGGTCGAAATCCTGGCACCGAATTAAATTCTGCAGAAAATGACCTACCTAAAGAATGGAGGGTGCCTCGCAATCTATCCATTGAAAATGTGATAGGTGATGTTCAGAGAGGTGTTTCTACTAAAAGGTCTACGCATGATACATGTTTAACTGCTGCATTTGTTTCCCAAGTTGAGCCTAAATGTGTTGATGATGTATTATTAGATGAAAACTGGATTTTGGCAATGCAAGATGAACTGAACCAATTTAAAAGGAATGAGGTTCGGGAACTAGTCCCTTGCACACCTAATATGAATATAATTGGCACAAAGTGGGTGTTTAAAAATAAAATGAATGATCAGGGAGTTATAACTAGAAACAAGGCTAGGCTTGTAGCTAAAGGGTATAACCAAGAAGAGGGAATAGATTATGAAGAAACTTATGCTCCTGTTGCTAGGCTAGAAGCTGTTAGGTTATTACTTGCTTTCTCATGCATGATTGGATTCAAACTGCATCAAATGGATGTGAAAAGTGCATTCTTGAATGGATATATAAATGAAGAAATTTATGTTTCACAACCATCTGGATTTGTTGATCACAAATTTCCTAACCATGTATATAAGCTCAAAAAGGCTCTTTATGGACTCAATCAAGCTCCAAGACAATGGTATGAAAGGTTAAGTAACTTTCTTATCTCTCAAAACTTTGAAAGGGGCCAAGTTGATAAAACTTTGTTCATTAGGAAGTCTTTGGACAGCATAATACTGGTGCAAGTTTATGTGGATGATATAATCTTTGGATCCACTAATGAGAAGCTTTGTGAAGAATTTGTGGCAGCTATGCAGGGGGAGTTTGAGATGTCAATGATGGGTGATCTAAACTTCTTCTTAGGCTTACAAGTCAAGCAATTAGATCATGGAACATTCCACAATCAGCCAAAATATTGCAAAGAGCTGTTAAAGAAATATGAGATGGACAGCTGCAAAGAATCAAGCACACCCATGGCTACCAGCAGCTATCTTGATGTGGATGAAAGTGGTAAACCATTTGATTCCACTAAATATAGAGGTTTGATTGGCTCACTTTTATATCTAACTGCTAGTAGGCCTGATATAATGTTTAGTGTATGCATGTGTGCTAGATTCCAATCTAATCCTAAAGAATCTCATTTTGCAATTGCCAATAGAATTTTGAAATATCTAAAAGGAACTATTAATGTTGGTTTGTGGTATCCTAAAGGTGCTTCTTTTAATCTAGTGGGCTATTCGGATGCAGACTTTGCTGGATGTAAACTTGATAGAAAAAGCACTAGTGGAACTTGTCATCTTCTAGGAAGTAGTCTAGTATCTTGGCATAGCAAAAAGCAAGCTAGTGTGGCTTTGTCTACTGCTGAAGCTGAGTATGTTGTAGCTGGGAGCTGTTGTGCTCAAACTCTTTGGTTAAAACAACGACTTTTTGATTATGGTTTGAAACTAGATCACATTCCTATTAGGTGTGACAATACAAGTGCTATCAACTTAACAAAAATCCTATTTTGTACTCTAGAACAAAGCATATAGAAATAAGGCACCATTTCATTAGGGATCATGTTCAAAAAGGGGATTGCATAATTGAATTTGTTGATTCTAATAACCAACTTGCTAATATATTTACCAAACCACTCCAAAAAGATAGGTTTTTCCAATTAAGAAATGAATTCGGTGTTCTTGATGTTTCAAATGTGATATAATTCATGTATGTGTTTCATTCTTGGTGTTATTCATGTTGTGTTGTGCATTTGAATGCTTAAATCTGCATATTTGTTGATTAATTGCAGTTAGATTTGCATATTGTATGTTATAAGTGAAATCTGCAATGATATTCAGAATTTTAGTTAGTTGTTTTGGGCTTTTAATGAGTTGTTTTGCCTAATTTGGGGCTGCAGTGGAGGTGCAGTAGTCTATGTTGTTGTTTTAGCCAGTTAAATTGTCGATTTAAGTCAGTTAAATTCATTAATCTGCATTAAATTAGTATCAGGATTTCTGTTTTAATCAGCTGTTTCTCATAAATCAACTGATTGAAATTGCCTGACACCATGTAAAGTTTAAAATTTGAACGAATTAGTTGTTAAACTTCATTGATTCACATTCAATTGGTGCATTTAAGTTGATTAATTGTGAATTGTGCATCTAAACATGATAAATAAAGCTGGTTAAAAGAATCTTGACTGCTGTTTTGTCTTGTAGTGCTTTTGCTTTGCTTTTAGCTGGTTTCTCTCTCCAAATTTGAATTTCATTCAACCAACTGAATGCTCTGGTCACGTCTGTGCATACTGCATTTCTCTGTCCCATATATTCCAACTGAATGCATTTGATTGCTTGTTTGACTGAATAATGCATTAATTTGTTAAAATCTGAAAATCTGAACTGATAAATACATGTGTTGTGCATTGCTTCTCTGTTATTCACCCTGCCCGTGCAAAATCTGCATAATACATTCTCTATACTCTATTTCTCTGCACTTTCTCTTTTCTGCAATGCCTTCTTCAAGCAACCCAAGGAAGAAATCCAAAACTGCTGGAAAATCCAAAAATAAAGAGCCTGAAATTCCAGCAACTCATTCTTATAGACATGGGTCTATTGAAGCATGGTTCGATGGTGATGAAGAAAGGATTGAGAAGTTTCAATCCCACATCAGTAGGAAGACTGTAAACCCACCAAAAGTTCTCAATTTTCAGTGGTTGGAAGATGAAGCAATGACTGATATTGTTGCTATGGTGCAGTATCAAGACCTGCATAAATTTCTGGAGTTGAATGGGTTCATCTACCCAGACTTGGTTAAAGTATTTTACACAAATCTCAAGCATGTTGGGTCTATTTTAACTTCCAAAGTGAAAGGAAAGGAAATGATCATAAACAACTCTGCTTGGAGAAGAGTGGGTGGCTTCAAAACTTACGGCATTGTGGTTAGCAGGGGTTTGTGTGGTTCCTTGGAGAATTTCAACAAAGTCCAGACATACAGGGAGTACTTAAGGAATCCTCAAGGGTCTGTTCATGGATTTCAGGTTGGTGGATTAACCTTGACAGCTAGTGTGCTTACATTTATCATTACTTGGATGATCACTCCAGGAGGAAGCAATCATGTTACATTGAATGAAGGTGATCTACTTCTAATTTTTTGCTTGATGAAATCTGTAAGAATTAACTGGATACATATCATCAAAGATCACATGATGAAGTCTAAAAGGCGGCCTGATTATCGTCTCCCATATGCTGTATTAATCTCAAAATTCCTTGAGTATTTTGGTGTGGACATTAGAGGTGAACAGAAAATAAACATAGGGAGATCCCATCAGCTGGACAATAGCTTTCTCTTTAAGTTTGGCTTCACCAAAAGCAATGGAGCATGGACTCGCTGGACAAGAAGCTGGCAATGCGAGACAAGCGGCTGCTTGGAGCTAGCTGCTTGGAGCTGCTACTGATGAAGCTGGAAATGCAGAACCTGATGCAGAATGCTACTCAATGATGGGAGATATTGTCCCTTATGTTCCTCCAGTTGACCGTGGGCCTCCACTCTCATTGTTTGAACAAACAGTGTTACAAAGGTTTGATTCAATCCAATCTCATCAAGAATATCATCACACCTACTGCATGAATAGGTTTGGGCATATTGATCAAAGCATAGAAGATTTACATGCTCAACTTGCACAAATAAATATGGGATACTATGCTGCTCCTGGTGATGATGGTGGAGAAGATAATAACTGATCTCTGCTGCTGTATCTGCCATGCTGTCATTGAAATCTGCTGCTATTGGTTTCCTGCGTGTTGCCTCTCCTGCTGCTGTCATTGTTTGCCGTTTAATTCTTGTTGCTTTCAAGTTCTGTTAATTTTTGTTGCTGTTGTTGTCTTTAGTTGGGTTAAATTCCCATGTATCTTGGACAATTTTAAATTCGCTACATATGCTATTTTATTTCTATTCCCGTGTGCTATTTGATGATTCCAAAGGGGGAGAAATTGTTGAATGCATTTGAAGGCATATGAAGCGCAAGCGCAAGTGAAAGGGGGAGAATATGAATCTGCAACAACTGCAACGCTGCTGCTGTGAAAGCGCTTCTACTATACTGCTGCTATTTTTAATGCTATATTGTTTTACCACACTGTTTTGCTGTATTTTTGTGTTTTGTGCAGGACTTCTACATTCTTCAAAGACAATGAATGCATCAAGTGGTTGTCATCATCAAATAGGGGGAGTTTGTTGGACTTGAAGACTTGGTTTCAAGTGGATTTGATGTCTCCAACCACCTTTGATGATGAAGATGATGGTGCTTGAAGAATGAAGTTTGTGTCTTAGCATTAGAGAGTCTTAGGTTGTGTGGTAAGATGCATTTCAATTAATCTTGGACTTAATCTTGGGGTTTAAAATGTTTTGAAATGTTTTAAAAAAGTTTTAAATTGTTTTCAAAGGTTTAACTATTTTTTAACTGGTTAAAAATTTGATTTCAATCAGTTAAACTGTTCTTCATTTTAAAGCTTTGTATTTGGCAAATTTTAACTGACTAAAAATCTGATTTCAACTAGTTAAACTGTTCTTCGTTTTTCAAGCTTTGTATTTTGGGAAATTTTAGCTGACTGATTTTCAGAATTTAACCAGCTGAAATCCTGAAGCTTTTATTAAGGAATTTCAGTTCTCTGGAATAGCTAGTTAAAACGGGTTTTCAACTGACTGATTTCAAGTTTCAGAAAAAGGGTGCTCACTGGAAAATTCCTTTTAATGAAAACAATTGGTTTAAATGGGATTTCAACCGACTATTTTCATCAGAATCAGTTTTAAAAGTCTAAAACAGTTTTCTATAAATATCTTGAAATTCAAAGAACTCAGTGACAAATCATTTTCAGAAGAACCCACTGAGCAAGAACGTTTCTCTAACACTCTAAATCAATTTGCGAATCTCTCCAAGAAGTCCAAGATCCAATTGATAGCGAATTGAATGAAGATTAGTGTGCTCTGTTTTCTGTGTTAGCTGCGTGCTCTGTTTTCATTACTGCACTGAATTTCCAGGTGAATTCAATCCAATTCTTTGTGTGTGTGTTAGCTGCGTGTGCGTCTTTAATCAGGGTGATTAAGGGCTCTTGTAATAGGGTTTTACAAGTGTTTAGAGGTCTTGTAGGGTTTAAGACTAGGTGCAGCTTTCAGTTTTTTGTTTTGCATGTAGTGTTCATGTAAAAACTGGTTTTTAGTGAATTGATTGGATTTGTGTGGTTAGGAAACTGGATGTAGCCTTTGTTGAAAGGTGAACCAGTATAAATCTGCTGTGTTGTTCTTCTTCCCATAATCTTGTACATTCGGCAATTGAATTTTAAATTGTAATTGAATTGGATATATGATCAATTGATTAAGAGCATTTCAAGAACCTATTAAAACTGGTTTTAATCTTCATTTCGAATCCGGTTTTCATATTTGGGCATTGAATTTCGAAAATCTTTGAGAGTTTAATTCACCCCCCCTCTTAAACTCAGCCATTTATTCCAACATCTAGTCTCTAGTCTGCCGTCCCTAGTCGCTAGTCTGCCGTCACAAGTCTCTATTCTGCCGTCTCTAGTCCCTAGTGCGCTATCTTTGAGTGCGTAGTCTGCAGTCTCTAGTCCCTAGTCTGCTTGTCTCTAGTGCGTAGTCTCTAGTCTCTAGTCTCTAGTGCTGCAGTCACTGGTCTCTGAGTGCGTAGTCTCCGGTCTCTAGTGCTGCGTGCTGTAGTCTCTAGTATGCGGTCTCCAGTTTCTTGTCTGCCGTGTCTAGTCTCTAGTATGCCGTCACTAGTCTCTAGTCTCTAGTCTCAAGTCTGTCGTCTCTAGTCTCTAGTCTTCAGTCTCTAGTCTCTGGTTTGCGGTCTCAGTTCTCTAGTCTGCCGTCTTCGGTCTCTAGTGCTGCGTGCGTAGTCTCTAGTGCGCGTGTCTGGTCTCTCGTGCCGGTGTCTAGTCTCTAGTCAGTCGTCTCTGGACTCTAGTCGCAGTCACTAGTCTGCTAGTCTGCAGTCCGTAGTCTCTAGTCCGCGGTCTCTGAGTCGTAGTCGGTAGTCTCCGGTCTCTAGTGCATTGTTTCCGGTCTCTAGTGCGCCATCTCTAGTCTCTAGTCTGCGTATCTGGTCTCTAGTCTGCCATCTCTAGTCTGTTGTTTCCAGTCTCTAGTCTACCATCTCTAGTCTCTAGTCTGCCGTCTCTGGTCTCTAGTCTGCCATCTCTAGTCTCTAGTCTGCAGTTACTAGTCTCTAGTCTACAGTATCTATTCTTTAGTCTGCCGTCTCTAGTCTGCCATCTCTAGTCTGCAGTTTCCAGTCTCTAGTCTAGCATCACTGCTCTCTAGTCTACAGTCTCCGGTCTCGAGTGCGCCATCTCTAGTCTCTAGTCTCCAGTGCTGCAGTCTCTTGTGCTGCAGTCTCAAGTCTCTAGTATGCAGTCTCTGGTCTCTAGTCCGCAGTCACTAGTCTCTTGTCTGCTAGTCTCTAGTCTCTAGTGTGTCGGTCTCTTGTCCCTGAGTGCGTCGGTCTCTGGTCTGCTAGTCTGCTGTCTCTAGTCTCTAGTCTGCCGTCTCTAGTCTCTTGTCTGTCGTCTCTAGAATCTAGTCTACCGTCTCTAGTCTCTAGTCTACAGTCTCGAGAGTCTTTTATGCAGTGTCTACTCTCTATTCTGGCGTCTCTAGTCTCTAGTTTGCCGTGTCTAGTCTCTTGTCTGCCGTCTCTAGAATCTAGTCTGCAGTCTCTAGTCTCTAGTCTTCCGTCTCTAGTCTCTAGTCTGCAGTCTCTAGTCTCTAGTCTACCATCTCTAGTCACTAGTCTGTCGTCTCTAGTCTCTAGTCTGCCGTATCTAGTCCTAGTCTGCTTTAACTAGTTTCTAGTATGCCGTCTCTAGTCTCTAGTCTACAATCTCTAGTCTCTTGTCTGCCGTCAATACTCTCTAGTCTACCGTCTCCAGTCTCTAGTCTGTCGTCTCTAGTCTCTAATCTGCGGGTCTCTAGTCTCTAGTCTGCAGGTCTCTTGTCTGCAGTCTCAAGTCTCTGGTATGCGGTCTCTAGTGCGTGGTTTGCGGTCTCTAGTCTCTAGTCTACAGTCACTGGTCTCTGGTGTGCCGTCTCAAGTCTCTGGTGTGCAGTCTCTTGTCCCTAGTGCGTAGTCTCTAGTCTCTGCTGCTGTAGTCTCTGGTCTCTAGTACGTAGGTCTCTAGTCTCTTGTCTGCAGTCTCTGGAATCTAGTCTACAGTCTCTGGTCTCTGCAGTCTGCGGTCTGTAGTCTCTAGTCTGCGAGTCTCTAGTCTATAGTCTGCGGTCTCGAGTCTCTTTTGTGCGGTGTCTAGTCTCTAGTGCGTAGTCTCTAGTCTCTAGTGCGCGTGTCTAGTCTCTTGTCTACAGTCTCTAGAATCTAGTCTGCAGTCTCTGAGTCTCTGGTATGCAGTCTCTATTCTCTAGTCTGCGAGTCTCTGGTCTGCTAGTCTGCAGTCTCTAGTCACTGGTGCGTAGGTCTCTGGTCTGCTAGTGCTGCAGTCGCTGGTCCTGGTCTGCTGTCTCTAGTCTCTAGTGCTGCGGTCTCTGGTCTCTAGTGCGCCATCTCCAATCTCTAGTCTGCAGTCTCTAGTCTCTAGTGCTGCGGTCTCTAGTCTCTAGTCTGCGCCACTGGTCTCTAGTGCAGTCGGTCTCTAGTCTCTAGTCTGCTTTGTCTCTAATGTGTAGTCTCTAGTCTCTAGTATGCAGTGTCTAGTCGCTAATCTGCAGTCTCTAGTCTCTAGTATGCAGTCTCTAGTCTCTAGTCTGTAGTCTCTAGTCTCGAGTCTGCAGTCACCAGTCTCAAGTCTGCCGTCTTTAGTCCCTAGTCTGCCGTCTCTAGTCTGCAGTCTCTAGTCTCTGGTCTTTATTCTCTTATCTCTAGTCTCTAGTCTGCAGTCTCTAGTCTCTAGTCTGCAGTCTCTAGTGTCTAGTCTGCAGTCTCTAGTGTCTAGTCTGCAGTCTCTAGTCTCTAGTCTGCAGTCTCTAGTCTCTACTCTCCAATCTCTAGTCTCTAGTCTCTAGGTCTCTAGTCTGCAGTCTCTAGTCTGCAGTCTCTAGTCTCTAGTCTCTAGTCTCTAGTCTGCAGTCTCTAGTCTCTAGTGTCTAGTCTCTAGACTCTAGTCTCTAGTCTCTAGTCTCTAGTCTCTAGTGTCTAGTCTGCAGTCTCTAGTGTCTAGTCTGCAGTCTCTTGTCTCTAGTCTGCAGTCTCTAGTCTCTACTCTCCAATCTCTAGTCTCTAGTCTCTAGGTCTCTAGTCTGCAGTCTCTAGTCTGCAGTCTCTAGTCTCTAGTCTCTAGTCTCTAGTCTGCGGTCTCTAGTCTCTAGTCTCTAGTCTCTAGTCTCTAGTCTCTAGTCTCTAGTCTCTAGTCTCTAGTGTCTAGTCTCTAGTCTCTAATCTCTAGTCTGCAGTCTCTAGTCTCTAGTCTCTAGTCTCTTGTCTGCCATCTCTAGAATCTAGTCTGCAGTCTCTAGTCTCTAGTCTGCGGTCTGTAGTCTCTAGTCTGCGGTCTGTAGTCTCTAGTCTGCGAGTCTCTAGTCTATAGTCTGCGGTCTCGAGTCTCTTTTATGCAGGTCTCTAGTCTCTAGTCTGTAGTCTCTAGTCTCTAGTCTGCAGTGTCTAGTCTCTTGTCTACCGTCTCTAGAATCTAGTCTGCCGTCTCTAGTCTCTAGTATGCCGTCTCTATTCTCTAGTCTGCAGTCTCTAGTCTCCAGTCTGCCGTCTCTAGTCCCTAGTCTGTCGTCTCTAGTCTCTAGTCTGCCGTCTCTAGTCCTAGTCTGCTGTCTCTAGTCTCTAGTCTGCTAGTCTCTAGTCTCTAGTCTGCCATGTCTCTAGTCTCTAGTCTGTAGTCTCTAGTCTCTAGTCTCTAGTCTGCAGTCTCTAGTCTCTAGTCTGCCGTCACTAGTCTCTAGTCTGTTGTCTCTAGTCTCTAGTCTGCTGTCTCTAGTGTGCCGTCTCTAGTCTCTAGTATGCAGTCTCCAGTCTCTTGTCTGCCGTCTCTAGTCTCTAGTATGCCGTCTCTAGTCTCCAGTTTGCAGTCTCAAGTCTGCCGTCACCAGTCTCAAGTCTGTCGTCTCTAGTCCCTAGTCTGCCGTCTCTAGTCTCTAGTCTGCAGTCTCTAGTCTCTGGTCTCTATTATCTTATCTCTAGTCTCTAGTCTCTAGTCTGCAGTCTCTAGTCCCTAGTCTCTAGTCTGCAGTCTCTAGTCTCTAGTCTGCAGTCTCTAGTCTCTAGTCTCTAGTCTCCAATCTCTAGTCTCTAGTCTCCAATCTCTAGTCTCTAGTCTCTAGGTCTCTAGTCTGCAGTCTCTAGTCTGCAGTCTCTAGTCTCTAGTCTGCAGTCTCTAGTCTCTAGACTCTAGTCTCTAGTCTCTAGTCTCTAGTCTCTAGACTCTAGTCTCTAGTCTCTACTCTCTACTCTCTAGTGTCTAGTCTCTAGTCTCTAATCTCTAGTCTGCAATCTCTTGTCTGTAGTCTCTAGTCTCTAGTCTCTAGTCTCTATTCTCTAGTCTCTACTCTACAGTCTCTAGTCTCTAGTCTGCATTCTCCGGTCTGCAGTCTCTAGTGTCTAGTCTCCAGTCTCTAGTCTCTAGTCTGCAGTCTCTAGTCTCTAGTCTCTAGTCTACAGTCTCTAGTCTCTAGTCTCTAGTCTCTGGTCTCTAGTTTCTAGTCTCTAGTCTCTAGTCTTTAGTCTGCATTCTGTAGTCTGTAGTCTGCAGTCCCTAGTTTCTAGTCTGCAGTCTCTAGTCTCTAGTCTCTAGTCTCTAGTCTCTAGTCTCTAGTCTCTAGTCCCTAGTCTCTACTCTCTAGTCTCTACTCTCTAGTCTCTAGTCTCTAGTCTCTAGTCTGTAGTCTGTAGTCTCTAGTCTCTACTCTCTAGTCTCTACTCTCTAGTCTCTAGTCTCTAGTCTCTATTCTCTATTCTCTAGTCTCTAGTCTGCAGTCTCTAGTCTCTAGTCTCTAGTCTGCAGTCTCTAGTCTCTAGTCTGCAGTCTCTAGTCTCTACTCTGCAGTCTCTAGTCTCTAGTCTCTAGTCTCTAGTCTGCAGTCTCTAGTCTGCAGTCTGTAGTCTCTAGTCTGCGGTCTCTAGTCTCTATTCTCTAGTCTCTAGTCTCTAGTCTGCATTCTCTACTCTGCAGTCTCTGGTCTCTTGTCTGCAGTCTCTAGTCTCTAGTCCGCTGTCTTTAGTCTTTAGTCTCTGGTCTGCAGTCTCTAGTCTCTAGTCTTCACTCTCTAGTCTCTTGTCTGTAGTCTCTAGTCTCTAGTCTGCAGTCTCTAGTCTCTAGTCTGCCGTCTCTAGTCTCTAGTCTGCAGGTCCCTGAGTCCGTTGTCTGCGGTCTCTAGTCTCTGTCTGCGAGTCTCTAGTCTCTGTGCAGGTCTCTAGTCTCTAGTCTGCCGTCACTAGTCTGTAGTCTGCCATCTCTAATCTCTAGTCTGTCGTCTCTAGTCTCTAGTCGGCTGTCTCTAATCTCTATTCTGCAGGCTCTAGTCTCTAGTCTCTAGTCTTTAGTCTCTAGTCAGGACTCTCTAGTCTGCAGTCTCTAGTCTCTATTCTGCAGGCTCTAGTCTCTAGTCTGCAGTCTCTAGTCTCTAGTCTGCCGTGTCTAGTCTCTAGTCTGCCGTCTCTAGTCTCTAATCTGCTGTCTCTAGTCTCTAGTCTGCAGTCTCTTGTCTCTAGTCTGTATTCTCTAGTCTGCAGTCTCTAATCTATATTCTGCAGGCTCTAGTCTCTAGTCTTTAGTCTCTAATCGGGACTCTCTAGTCTGCAGTCTCTAGTCTCTAGTCTGCAATCTCTAGTCTCTATTCTGCATTCTCTAGTCTCTAGTCTCTAGTCTGCCGTATGTAGTCTCCAGTCTGCAGTCTCTAGTCTCTAGTCTGCGGTCTCTAGTCTCTAGTCTGCAGTCTCTAGTCTCTAGTCTGCAGTGTCTAGTCTCTAGTCTGCAGTCTCTAGTCTCTAGCCTCTAGTCTCCAGTCTCTAGTCTCCTTTCTGTAGTGTCTAGTCTCTAGTCTGCAGTCTCTAGTCTCTAGTCTACAGTCTCTAGTCTCTAGTCTCTAGTCTGCTGTCTCTAGTCTCTAGTCTCTGGTCTGCACTCTCTTGTCTCTAGTCTACAGTCTCTAGTCTGCTGTCTGCAGTCTCTATTCTCTTGTCTGCATTCTCTAGTCTCTAGTCTACCGTCTCTAGTCTCTAGTCTGCCGTCTCTAGAATCTAGTCTGCCATCACTAGTCTCTAGTCTGCCGTCTCTAGTCTCTAATCTGCAGTCTCTAGTCTCTAGTCTGCAGTATCTAGTCTCTAGTTTGCCGTCTCTAGTCTCTAGTCTGCAGTCTCTAGTCTCTAGTCTGCAGTCTCTAGTCTCTAGTCTCTATTCGGCGGTCTCTAGTCTGCGGTCTCTAGTCTCTAGTCTGCGGTCTCTGAGTACGTAGTGCGTAGTCTCTAGTCTCTAGTACGCCATGTCTAGTCTCTTCCTGCGCCATCTCTAGTCTCTAGTCTGCAGTCTCTAGTCTCTAGTCTGCAGTCTCTAATCTCTAGTCTGCAGTGTGTAGTCTCTAGTCTCCAGTCTCTAGTCTCTAGTCTCTAGCCTCTAGTTTCCAGTCTCTTTTCTGCAGTCTCCAGTCTCTAGTCTCTAGTCTACAGTCTTTAGTCTCTAGTCTACTGTCTCTAGTCTCTAGAGTCTGGTCTGCACTCTCTAGTCTCCAGTCTACAGTCTCTAGTCTGTTGTCTGCAGTCTATAGTCTCTTGTCTGCAGTCTCTAGTCTGCAGTCTCTAGTCTCTAGTCTGCAGTCTCAAGTCTCTAGTCTGCAGTCTCTAATCTCTAATCTGCAGGCTCTAGTCTGTAGTCTGTAGTCTTTAGTCTCTAGTCGGGAGTCTCCAGTCTTCAGTCTCTAGTCTCTAATCTGCAGTCTCTAGTCTCTATTCTACGGTCTCTAGTCTTTAGTCTGCAGTCTCTAGTCTCTAGTCTGCAGTGTCTAGTCTCTTGTCTGCAGTCTCTAGTCTCTAGCCTCTAGTCTCCAGTCTCTAGCCTCTAGTCTCCAGTCTCTAGTCTCTAGTCTCAGTCTCTAGTCTCTAGTCTGCTGTCTCTAGTCTCTAGTCTCTGGTCTGCACTCTCTAGTCTCTAGTCTACAGTCTCTAGTCTGCTGTCTGCAGTCTCTATTCTCTTGTTTGTAGTCTCTAGTCTCTAGTGTATCGTATCTAGTCTCTAGTCTACTGTCTCTAGAATCTAGTCTGCCGTCACTGGTCTCTAGTCTGCCGTCTCTAGTCTCTAATCTGCCGTCTCTAGTCTCTAGTCTGCAGTCTCTAGTCTGTAGTCTATAGTCTCTGGTCTCTAGTCTGCAGTCTCTAGTCTCTAGTCTGCAGTCTCTCTAGTCTCTAGTCTCTAGTCTGCAGTCTCTAGTCTCTAGTCTCTAGTCTGCAGTCTCTAGTCTCTAGTCCCTAGTCTGCAGTCTCTAGTCTCTAGTCTGCAGTCTCTAGTGTGCACTCTTGATGAGTCGTTATTTTCCCTTATTTTCTTACCTTTCTGTACTTGTTTTCATCTCTAATTTGTTCTTAATTGTTTATATTTTGTACTAATTTCTATTAGGGCTATATTTGGAGCAGAAATTCATATTTTAATTAATTTGAATTTTCTAAGTTTAATTATTCCAACTTTTATTTTCAGGGCAGTTTAAAATTATTTTGGGCTTGGAATTAATTGATGGACTTCAAGAGGAGCTGCCACGTCACAACTTGGACCAGGTTTGTTGCTTTGGATTTTGGGCCCAATGGGGTCTAGGGTTTCGTGCCTATGCAATGCAGCTACAAGTAGGGCAGCTGAGGGAGAGCGGAACACACAGACACAGCGTGGAGCAACACGGCAGCAGTAGTAGGATTAGGGTTTCTTTTACGTTTTGCCTTGCGGCGGCAACAGATAATTTTAGGTTTACGTTGTTTTTTTTGGTTTTAAATTCGGAATTCGTTTACTGTTCCATTGTTTTGCAATTCCAGTTTTTCCGGTTTCAGTTTTCAATTTCGTTTTCAGTCAATTTCGTTTTCTGTCAATTTCGTTTTCTATTTCATTTTACGTTTTCGTTTTCGTTTTCGTTTTCAATTTCAATTTCGTTTTAAAATTCGGTTTATGCTTTATATTTTCTGAATTAATGGAAGGCTAAAATCCCAGGGTGGGGCTCTTGGGCATGTTGCACTCACTGATGCAGGTTTTGTGCGTTTTATGGTTTCGTACGTTTGATTCTCCAATGTGAAGTCTCTGTTCTGGACGATGCTTAATCCTGCGGAGGGAGACCTTACAAGGTTCACGTTTGCTTAATTCGTGTAGGGAAGTCTTGGGTTAACTTTCGCTTAGTTGGTTAATCTAGACCGAACAAGGATTAAACAGACTGATAATCTGTTGTAACCCAAGGATGTCAGAGATGCATTGTGTTCAAGAGTCTTGCCTATTTTAATTACTGCAATTAATTTGTTGTTTGTCTGCTATATTTTAATTAACTGTTATCTGTCCAACACCCCCCCATTGCATGTTTCAATCTTTTGACAGTGAAAATTGGTCCTTGAGAGACGACATAGGAGTCACTTCTTCTAGTACTACGGTTAATTGTTTTTTTTTATTTGACCGAGTACGACATCGATCAACTCTCTAGTCTCTAGGCTCTAGTCTGCAGTCTCTAGTCTCTAGTCTGCAGTCTCTAGTCTCTAGTCTGCATTCTCTAGTCTCTTTTATGCAGTCTCTAGTCTCTAGTCTGCCGTCTCTAGTCTCTAGTCTGCCGTGTCTAGTCTCTAGTCTGCCGTGTCTAGTCTCTTCTCTGCCGTCTCAAGAATCTAATCTGCCGTCTCTAGTCTCTAGTCTGCAGTCTGTAGTCTCTAGTCTACAGTCTCTGGTCTCTAGTCTGCAGTGTCTAGTCTCTAGTCTGCAGTCTCTAGTCTCTAGCCTCTAGTCTCCAGTCTCTACTCTCTTTTCTGCAGTCTCTAGTCTCTAGTCTGCAGTCTCTAGTCTCTAGTCTATAATCTCTAGTCTCTAGTCTGCTGTCTCTAGTCTTTGGTCTGCACTCTCTAGTCTGTAGTCTACAGTCTCTAGTCTGTTGTCTGCAGTCTATAGTCTCTTGTCTGCAGTCTCTAGTCTCTAGTCTGCAGTCTCTAGTTGTTGGACTTGAAGACTTGATTTCAAGTGGATTTGATGTCTCCAACCACCTTTAATGATGAAGATGTTGGTGCTTGAAGAATGAAGATTTTGTCTTAGGATTAGAGAGTCTTAGGTTGTGTGGTAAGATGCATTTCAATCTATCTTGGTCTTAGTCTTGGAGTTTAAAATGTTTTGAAATGTTTTAAAAAGGTTTTAAAATGATTTCAAAGGTTTAACTGTTTTTTAACTGGTTAAAAATCTGATTTCAACTAGTTAAACTGTTCTTCGTTTTTCAAAGCTTTGTATTTGGGAAATTTCAGCTGATCTGTTTTGAAATTTAAACCGGTTAAAATCTCGGTAGCTTTGTTCGAGAATTCCAGTTTTACGGAATAGCTAGTTAAAACGAGATTTCAAGCGGCGATTTCCAGTTCCAGAAAAAAGGTGCTCCATTGGAAAATGGGTTTTAATGAAAACAACCGGCTAAAACGCGATTTCAACCGACTATTTCTGCAGAATCGGTTTTAACAGTTTTCTATATATATCTTGAAACTCAAAGAACTAAGTGACGAAACATTTTCTAAAGAACCCATTGGGCAAGAACGTTCCTATTACACTCTAAAACATTTTGCTAATCACTCCAAGACGATCAAGATTCAATTGAGTGCGAATCAAATCAAGAAGTGCATGCTCTGTTTTTCGTTCTTCTCTGGTGCTCTGTTTTTCGTTTACGCATTGAAGAACTCCAGGTTTATTCAATCTTTTTGTGTGTGTTGGTTAGCTGCGTGTTCGTATCTTAATCAGGGTGATTAAGAGATCTTGTAATAGGGTTTTACAGGTGTTTAGAAGTCTTGTAGGGTTCAAGACTTGGTGCAGCTTTCTGGTTTCGGTTTTGCATGTAGTGTTCATGTAAAAACTGGTTTTTAGTGAATTGATTGAATTTGTTTGTTTAGGAAGCTGGATGTAGCCTTTGTTGAAAGGTGAACCGAGTATAAATCTACTATGTTGTTCTTCTTCCCTTTAACTCTTTCCATTCGGTAATTGAAGTTTGAATTGAAATTGAATTTGGTATATGATCAATTGATTAAGAGCATTTCAAGAACCTATAAAAGCTGGTTTAAATCTTCAATTCGAATCTGGTTTTCATAATTGGGCATTGGGTTTCGAAAATCTTTGAAAGTTTAATTCACCCCCCCTCTTAAACTCAGCCATTTATTCCAACAATTGGTATCAAGAGCTGGTTCTTGAAAAATATTCAAGTTTTCTGAAAAATTTCAAACATGGTTGAAGGAAAATTTCCTTTTGCAGAGGGTGCTGCTATAAACAGAGCCACCTATGTTTTCTGGGGTAAACTATCCATTTTGGAAAGTGAGAATGAAGATTTTCATTGAATCAATTGATATAGGGATTTGGAATGCTATAGTCAATGGACCGTATATCCCTAAAGATGAGAAACCATGGGAAAGTTTAAATGCTGATGAACAAAAGAAAGTGCAATATGATTGTAAAGCAAAGAACATCATTACATCTGCACTTAATCTTGATGAATTCTTTCGTGTTTCACGGTGTTCCAATGCTAAAGAGATGTGGGAAGTGTTGGAGGTTACTCATGAAGGAACAGTTGATGTTAAGAGAGCAAGAAAGCATACTTTAATCCAAGAATATGAGATGTTCGAGAATGCTTCCGGAGAAACTGTTTGAGATGTGCAAAGAGGTTTACACACATTATAAACCATCCGATCGGCCTTGGAAAAGTGTTTGAGAAAGAGGAGCTGAACATCAAAGTGCTTGAAATGTTTGGATCGAAGTTGGCAACCCAAAGTTACGAGCAATTTCGAATCAAGGACTTGTCAACAATGAGTGTTGCTGCACTTTTTGGAAAGCTAAGGGAACATGAGCTTGAGTTGAATAGACTTGCTTGAACAAGAAGACAATGACAAGAAAAAGAAAGGGCTTGCCTTGAAGACTTTGGTTCACAAAGAGGAGAATAGTGAGGATGAAGGACATGGAGGAAGTGATGCAGAAAATCTGAACCTCTTAGTTAGAAAGTTCAACAAGTTCTTGAAATACAAGAACAAAGACTACAAAAACAAGAGGTATAATAAAAATCTGATTTAGCTTCTTCTAACTTTACTTGTTTTGGTTGTGGAAAACGAGGGACATATTAAGGCTGAATGTCCATCCTCACAAAACAAAGAGAGAAATGGAGAAAAGAAGCATGAAAGATCATTCAAAACCAAGAAGGCTTACATAGCATGGGATGAGAATGATATATCCTCTAGTGATTCTTCAAGTGATGATGAAAGAGCCAATCTTTGTCTTATGGCTAATTGTGATACAGCAAGTAGTGTAAGTTCCTCCACTACTCAAAATGGTCTTCCTTATGATCAGCTGCTGCAAAATTTTCTGGAATTGCATGAAGAGGCTAATAAGGTTGCTTGTTCAAACAATAGGCTTAAAGGTATGAACAATTGGCTAGAGAACAAGGTGAAAGAGCTAGAGAAAGAGCTGGAAAATTCAAAAACTGATTTTGAAAATCTGAAAATGATTTACAAGGTTTCAAGTTGCAATGATGAACATGCTGGAAAAATCTGCACAAACTGCAGAACTTTAGAAAATCAAATTGAGTATTTGAACAAATCTCTAGCTAAATTCACCATGGGAAGAGCCAACTTGGACACACTTTTAGAATTTAAAAATTGTGTAACGAATAAAGTCTGGACTTGGATTTAAAAATGGTTTTCAAAAGAAACAACAACCTTATAGAAATTTCTTTTCACATAGAAAACCGTCCAGCACTTCATCCATTACTTGCTTCTATTGTATGAACAAGGGACATACTTCAAAATCATGCAAAATCAAAAAATTTGGTGTTCCTAGTGGTCAATTTATTTGGAAGCCAAAATGTGGTAGAAAGGTTATTAACTTTGTTGGACCCAAATTGATGTGGGTACCAAATTCTCTCCATTGATTGTGTTTTGCAGGTTTTCTTGAAGGCCAAGGAATCATTGTGGTATCTAGACAGTGGCTGTTCAAGGCACATGTGTGGTGACAAAAGGAAGTTTGTCAAACTCACCTTGAAAAATGGAGGTTTTGTCACATATGGAGATAATAATAAAGGGAAAATTCTTGGAAGTGGTGATGTTGGTAACATTTCTTCAATCCTTATTGAAAACATGTTATATGTTGAAGGTTTGAAGCATAATCTTCTTAGTATTAGCCAACTATGTGATAAAGGTTTTAGAATCACTTTTGAATCAAATCATTGCAAGATCCTTGAGAAAAATTCTGATAAAATCTGCATGTTAGGCAAGAGAATTGAAAACATTTATATGCTTGATCTTGATCATATGTGTGCAACTAATTTTACATGTCTCATGTCTAAGGAAGATAGTTCATGGCTTTGGCATAGGAGAGCTGCACATATTAACATGAACCATTTGGAAAAGCTGTTTTCAAAAGAACTTGTATTAGGGTTACCTAAACCGAAATTTGAGAAAGATAAAATCAGTCATGCATGCCAAAAGGGTAAACAAACCAAAGTTTCTTTTAATCTAAAAAATTATGTGTCAACAACAAAACCTTTGGAACTGCTGCATTTGGATTTGTTTGGTCCATCTAGAACAATGAGTATTGGTGGAAACTATTATGCTTTGGTTATTGTTGATGACTATTCTAGGTTTACTTGGACTTTGTTTTTGAAAAATAAAAGTGATGCATTTCATGCTTTTAAGAAACTTGCCAAGGTTTTACAAAATGAAAACAGCTGCAGAGCATAAGTACTCTTAGAAGTGATCATGGAGGGAATTTGAAAATGAAAAGTTCAATCATTTTTGTGAAAAATATGGGATTAAGCATAACTTTTCAGCACCTAGGACTCCTCAACAAAATGGTGTTGTTGAGAGGAAAAATAGATCACTTGAGGAACTAGCTAGGACAATGCTTAATGAATCAAACATCCCTAAATATTTTTGGGCGGATGCAGTAAATACTGCATGTTACATAATAAATAGGGTTTTGATAAGAACTATTTTGAAGAAAACCCCTTATGAATTGTACAAAGGGAGAAAACCCAACATAGCACATCTTAGAGTGTTTGGCTGCAAGTGTTTTGTTTTAAATAATGGCAAAGAAAAACTTGGCAAATTTGATGCTAAAGCTGATGATGCATTGTTTTTAGGCTATTCTTTACATAGCAAAGCATATAGGATCTTCAACAAGAGATTAGCTATCATTGAGGAATCAATACATGTTGTTTTTTATGAGACTAATGTGCAAAATGAAGGTGCAGTGAGTGGTGTAGGTGCAGGTGAAGAGAAAGTAATTAAAGGTGTATCAACTGGACATGTAGAAACTGAAAAAGCTGCTGCAGATGGAATTTCAGCTGGTGAAAATAAAAAAGAACTGACTGAAATCCTGGCACCAGAATTAAATTCTGCAGAAAATGATCTACCTAAAGAATGGAGGGTGCCTCGCAATCTGTCCATTGGAAATGTGATAGGAGATGTTCAAAGAGGTGTTTCTACAAGAAGGTCTATGCATGATACATGTTTAACTGCTGCATTTGTTTCCCAAGTTGAACCTAAATGTGTTGATGATGCTTTATTGGATGAAAACTGGATTTTGGCAATGCAAGATGAACTGAACCAATTTAAAAGGAATGAGGTTTGGGAACTAGTCCCTTGCACACCTAACAGGAATATAATTGGCACAAAGTGGGTGTTTAAAAATAAAATGAATGATCAAGGAGTAATAACTAGAAACAAAGCTAGGCTTGTAGCTAAAGGGTATAACCAAGAGGAAGGAATAGATTATGAGGAAACATATGCTCTCGTTGCTAGGTTAGAAGTCGTTAGGTTATTACTTGCTTTCTCATGCATGATTGGATTCAAACTGCATCAAATGGATGTGAAAAGTGCATTTTTGAATGGATATATAAATGAAGAAATTTATGTTTCACAACCATCTGGATTTGTTGATCACAAATTGCCTAACCATGTATATAAGCTCAAAAGGCTCTTTATGGACTCAAGCAAGCTCCAAGACAATGGTATGAAAGGTTAAGTAACTTTCTTATCTCTCAAAACTTTGAAAGGGGCCAAGTTGATAAAACTTTGTTCATTACAAATTCTTTGGACAGCATAATACTTGTGCAGGTTTATGTGGATGATATAATCTTTGGATCCACTAATGAGAAGCTTTGTGAAGAATTTGTTGCAGCTATGCAGGGGGAGTTTGAGATGTCAATGATGGGTGATCTAAACTTCTTCTTAGGCTTACAAGTCAAGCAATTAGATCATGGAACATTCCTCAATCGATCAAAATATTGCAAAGAGTCATTAAAGAAATATGAGATGGACAGACTGCAAAGAATCAAGCACACCCATGGCTACCGACAGCTATCTTGATGCGGATGAAAGTGGTAAACCTTTTGATTCCACTAAGTATAGAGGTTTGATTGGTTCACTATTATATCTAACTGCTAGTAGGCCTGATATAATGTTTAGTGTATGCATGTGTGCTAGGTTTCAATCTAATCCTAAAGAATCACATTTTGCAATTGCCAAAAGAATCTTGAAATATCTAAAAGGAACTATTAATGTTGGTTTGTGGTATCCTAAAGGTGCTTCTTTTAATCTAGTGGGCTATTCGGATGCAGACTTTGCTGGATGTAAACTTGATAGAAAAAGCACTAGTGGAACTTGTCATCTACTAGGAAGTAGTCTAGTATCATGGCATAGCAAAAAGCAAGCTAGTGTGGCTTTGTCTACTCTGAGTCGAGTATGTTGCAGCTGGAGTCATTGTGCTCAAACTCTTTGGTTAAAACAACAGACTTTTTGATTATGGTTTGAAACTAGATCACATTCCTATTAGGTGTGACAATACAAGTGCTATCAACTTAACAAAAAATCCTATTTTGCACTCTAGAACGAAACATATAGAAATAAGGCACCATTTCATTAGGGATCATGTTCAAAAAGGTGATTGCATAATTGAATTTGTTGACTCTAATAACCAACTTGTCGATATATTTACCAAACCACTCCCAAAAGATAGGTTTTTCCAATTAAGAAATGAGTTGGGTGTCCTTGATGTTTCAAATGTGATGTAATTCCTATATATGATTCATTTCTGCTGTTAATCATGCTGTGTTTGTGTGTTTGAATGCTTAATTCTGCATAATTTTTGATTGATTACAGTTAAATTTGCATATTGGATGTTATAAGTGTAATCTGCAATGTTATTCAGGATTTTAGTTAGTTGTTTCGGGCTTTTAATCAGTTGTTTCGCATAATTTGGGGCTGCAGTGGATGTGCAGTAATATCTGTCTCTGCTTTAGTCGAGTTAATCAGTCGATTCGATCGATTAAAATCATTTATCCGCATTAAATCGATGATCGAGATTTCTGCTTTAATTAGCTGTTTTTCATAAATCAACTGACTGAAATTGCCTGTCACCATGCAAAGTTTAAAATTTGAGCGAATTTACTGTTAAACTGCATTGATTCACATTTAATTGGTGAATTTAAGTTGATTAATTGAGAATTGTGCATTTAAACATGATAGATAAAGCTGATTCAAAGAATCTTGACTGCTGTTTTGTCTTGTAGTGCCTTTGCTTTACTTTTTAGCTAGTTTCTCTCTCCAAATACAAATTTCATTCAACCAATCGAATTCTTTGGTCAAGACGTGCTCGCTACATATCTCTGTCTAATATATTCCAACTCGAATGCATTTGATTCCTTCTTTGATCGAATAAAGCATTAATTTGTTAAAAACTGAAAAATCGAAATGTTAAATACATGTGTCTGTGCATTGCTTCACTATTATTCACCCCGCTCGTGCAAAACTCGCATAATACATTGCCTATACTCTGCTTCTCTACAATCTCTCTTTTCGCAATGGCCTCCTCAAGCAATCCAAGGAAGAAATCCAAAACTGCTGGGTCATCTAAACACAAAGAACCTGAAATTCCAGCACCTCCTTCTTATAGACATTGTTCCATTGAAGCTTGGTTTGATGATGATGGAGAGGATGATGATTAAACTGGTTCTGCAACTAATAGAGAGATGTTGTTGCTGTTAAATCTTGTTGCTGATGTCTGTTTCTGGTTTTGGAGTACTCGGTGTCTGTTACTATTTTTTTAGTAAAGTTGTCTGCTGTGTTTGCTGGATTTTTGGAATGATGTTGCTGTTGTCTGCTGTCTGGTGCACTTGCCGTTATTGAAAATGTCTGTTATCATCGCTGCTGTATTTGCTGGTGTTTTGGAAGAAAAGCTGTATTTGCTGTTTTTTTTTAGTAAAACTATATTTGCTGTTTTTCGCATAGTAAAACTATTTGTTGTTGTCTGCATAATTGAAGTACAGCTGCTGGTGCATTAATTCTGTTGCTGCTGCTGCATTACTGCTGGTGCATCTGCCTGAATCGAAGTGTCTGTTGTCTGTGTGCTGTTATTTTTGTAATGCTGGTTTTTGTCTGTTGTCTGCTGGTGCTCGGTGCATTAATTCAACTCGCCGCTACACAGATTCTACTAATCGTCGCTGCAAAATCATGCTGCTATGTTGTCGTTTGCATTCATGTTTTTGCATTTCATTGTTGTTTGGTTGTGTGCTGTATGTGCTTATTTGCTGTTGTTTTTTTTAATTGGGTTAAATTCCCATGTATCTTGAACAATTTAAAATTTGCTGCATATGCTATGTTATTTTTTTTTCTCTCGTGTGCTATTTGATGATTCCAAAGGGGGAGAAATTGTTGAATGCATTTGAAGGCACATGAAGAGCAAGTGCAAGTGAAAGGGGGAGAATCTGAATCTACTGCTGCGAATCTGAAGAAGAATACTACTCGCCGCTATTTTACTCGCTGCACTCGTTGTCTGCTTGCTGTATATTGTCTGCTGTATTTCTGTATATGTAGTTACTGCTGCTGTATGCTGTATTTCTGCTGCTGTATTTTTCGAATTTTTGTTTTTTGCAGGACTCCTACATTCTTCAAAGACAATGAATGCATCAAGTGGTTGTCATCATCAAATAGGGGGAGTTTGTTGGACTTGAAGACTTGATTTCAAGTGAATTTGATGTCTCCAACCACCTTTAATGATGAAGATGTTGGTGCTTGAAGAATGAAGATTTTGTCTTAGGATTAGAGAGTCTTAGGTTGTGTGGTAAGATGCATTTCAATCTATCTTGGTCTTAGTCTTGGAGTTTAAAATGTTTTGAAATGTTTTAAAAAGGTTTTAAAATGATTTCAAAGGTTTAACTGTTTTTTAACTGGTTAAAAATCTGATTTCAACTAGTTAATCTGTTCTTCGTTTTTCAAAGCTTTGTATTTGGGAAATGTCAGTGATCTGTTTTGAAATTTAAACCGGTTAAAATCCTGGTAGCTTTGTTCAGGAATTCCAGTTTTCTGGAATAGCTAGTTAAAGCGAGATTTCAACTGACTGATTTCCAGTTCCAGAAAAAAGGTGCTCACTGGAAAATGGGTTTTATTGAAAACAACCGGCTAAAACGCGATTTCAACCGACTATTTCCTGCAGAATCGGTTTTAACAGCTTTCTATATATATCTTGAAACTCAAAGAACTAAGTGACGAAACATTTTCTAAAGAACCCATTGGGCAAGAACGTTCCTATTACACTCTAAAACATTTTGCTAATCACTCCAAGACGATCAAGATTCAATTGAGTGCGAATCAAATCAAGAAGTGCATGCTCTGCTTTTTCGTTCTTGCTCTGGTGCTCTGCTTTTCGTTTCGCATTGAAGAACTCCAGTGTTTATTCAATCTTTTGTGTGTGTTGGTTAGCTGCAGTGTTCGTATCTTAATCGTGGTGATTAAGAGATCTTGTAATAGGGTTTTACAGGTGTTTAGAAGTCTTGTAGGGTTCAAGACTTGGTGCAGCTTTCTGGTTTAGGTTTTGCATGTAGTGTTCATGTAAAAACTGGTTTTTAGTGAATTGATTGAATTTGTTTGTTTAGGAAACTGGATGTAGCCTTTGTTGAAAGGTGAACCAGTATAAATCTGCTGTGTTGTTCTTCTTCCCTTTAACTCTTTCCATTCGGTAATTGAAGTTTGAATTGAAATTGAATTTGGTATATGATCAATTGATTAAGAGCATTTCAAGAACCTATAAAAACTGGTCTAAATCTTCAATTCGAATCTGGTTTTTCATAATTGGGCATTGGGTTTCGAAAATCTTTGAAAGTTTAATTCACCCCCCCCTCTTAAACTCAGCCATTTATTCCAACACTAGTCTCTAGTCTGCAGTCTCAAGTCTCTAGTCTGCAGTGTCTAATCTCTAATTTGCAGGCTCTAGTCTTTAGTCTGTAGTCCTTATTCTCTAGTCGGGAGTCTCCAGTCTGCAGTCTCTAGTCTCTAGTCTGCAGTCTTTAGTCTCTATTCTGCAGTCTCTAGTCTATAGTCTGCAGTCTCTAGTCTGCAGTCTCTAGTCTCTTGTTTGCCGTCTCTAGTCTCTAGTCTGCCGTCTCTAGTCTCTAGTCTGTCGTCTCTAGTCTCTTGTCTGCAGTCTCTAGTCTGCAGTCTCTAGTCTCTAGTCTACACTCTCTAGTCTCTAGGCTCTAGTCTGCAGTCTCTAGTGTGCCGTCTCTAGTCTCTAGTTTGCAGTCTCTAGTCTGCCGTCTCCAGTCTCTAGTGTGCCGCCTCTAGTCTCTATTCGGCCGTCTCTAGTCTTTAGTCTGCCGTCTCTAGTCTCTACGCTGCCCTCTCAAGTCTCTAGTCTGCCGTCTCTAGTCTCTAGGCTGTCGTCTCTAGTCTCTAGTATGCCGTCTCTAGTCTCTAGTCTCCTGTCTCTAGTCTGCTATCTCTAGTCTCTAGTATGCCGTCTCTAGTCTCTAGTCTTTGGTCCGCAGTCTCTAGTCTCTAGTCTGGAGTCTCTAGTCTCTTGTCTGCAGTCTCTAGTGTCTAGTATGCAGTCTCTAGCCTGCAGTCTCTAGTCTCTACTTTGCCGTCTCTAGTCTCTAGTCTGCCGTCTCTAGTCTCTAGTCTGCCGTCTCTAGTCTGCAGTCTCTAGTCTCTAGTCTGCAGTCTCTAGTCTCTAGTCTCTAGTCTCTAGTCTCCAGTCTCTAATCTGCAGTCTCTAGTCTGCCGTCTCTAGTCTGCCGTCTCTAGTCTCTAGTCTGCAGTCTCTAGTCTGCCGTCTCTTGTCTCTCGCGTGCCGTCTCTGGTCTCTATTCGGCCGTCTCTAGTCTCTACTCTACCGTCTCTACTCTCTACTCTACCGTCTCTAGTCTCTAGTCTGCCGTCTCTAGTCTCTGGTCTGCCGTTTCTAGTCTCTAGTCTGCTGTCTCTAGTCTCAATTCTGCCGTCTCTAGTCTCTTGTCTGCCGTCTCTAGTCTCTAGTCTCTCGTCTCTAGTCTGTCGTCTCTAGTCTCTAGTCTGCAGTCTCTAGTCTCTTGTCTGAAGTCTCTAGTCTCTTGCCTGCATTCTCAAGTCTCTTGTCTGTAGCCTGTAGTCTGTAGTCTGCAGTCTCTAGTCTCTAGTATGCAGTCTCTAGTCTCTAGTCTGCAGTCTCTAGTCTCTAGTCTGCTGTCTCTAGTCTCTTGTCTGAGGTATCTAGTCTGCTGTCTCTAGTCTCTAGTCTCTAGTCTGCTATCCCTAGTCTCTAGTCTGCAGTCTCTAGTCTCTAGTTTGTAGTCTCTAGTCTCTAGTCTCTAGTCTACAGTCTCTAGTCTCTAGTCTACAGTCTCTAGTCTCTAGTCTGTAGTCCTTAGTCTCTAGTCTGGAGTCTCTAGTCTCTCGTCTGCAGTCTCTAGTCTCTAGTCTGCAGTCTCTAGTGTCTAGTCTCTAGTCTCTAGTCATGGTCTCTAGTCTGCTGTCTCTAGTCTCTGGTTTGCAGCCCCAGCCTGCCGTCTCCACTCTCCGGTGTGCCGTCTCTAGTCTGCAGTCTCTAGTCTCCTGTCTACAGTCTCTAGTCTGGAGTCTCTAATCTGCAGTATCTAGTCTGTAAGCCTTAGTTTCTAGTCTGCAGTCTCTAGTCTCTAGTCTACAGTCTCTAGTCTCTAGTCTATAGTCTCAAGTCTCTAGTCTGCAGTCTCTGGTCTCTAGTCTGCAGTCTCTAGTCTCTAGTCTGCAGTCTCTAGTCTCTAGACTCTAGTCAGCAGTCTCTAGTCTGCCGTCTCGAGTCTCTAGTTTGCAGTCTCTAGTCTGCCGTCCCCAGTCTCTAGTGTGTCGTCTCTAGTCTGTATTCGACCGTCTCTAGTCTTTTGTCCACCGTCTCTAGAATCTACTCTGCCCTCCCTAGTCTCTAGTCTGCCGTCTCTAGTCTCTAGTCTGCCGTCTCTTGTCTCTAGTCTGCTGTCTCTAGTCTCAAGTCTACCGTCTCTAGTCTCTAGTCTGTCGTCTCTAGTCCCTAGTTTGCCGTCTCTAGTCTCTAGTTTCCCTCTCTAGTCTCTAGTCTGTCGTCTCTAGTCTCTAGTCTACCGTCTCTAGTCTCGAGTCTGCCGTCTCTAGTCTCTGGGCTGCTGTCTCTAGTCTCTAGTCTGCAGTCTCTAGTCTCTAGTCTGCAGCTTGCATTCTCTAGTCTCTTGTCTGCAGCTCTCTAGTGTCTAGTCTGCAGCCTCTAGTCTCTAGTCTGCAGTCTCCTAGTCTCTAGTCTCGCGTCTCTAGTCTCCGGGCCTGCAGCCTCTAGTCTCTAGTCTGCAGCCTCTAGTCTCTAGTCTCTAGTCTCTGGTCTCGCGGTCTCTAGTCTCTAGTCTCGCAGCCTCTAGTCCTGTCTGCTCTCTAGTCTCGGTCGTGTGCCGTCTCTAGTCTCTAGTCTGCCGTCTCTAGTCTCTACTCTGCTCTCTCTAGTCTCTAGTCCGCCGCTTCTAGTCTCTAGTCCTGTCGTGTCTCATTCTCTAGTCTCGCCGTCTCTAGTCTCTAGTCTCGCTGTCTCTACTCTCAAGTCTCGCTCGTCTCTAGTCTCTTGTCTCGCCGTCTCTAGTCTCTCGTCTCGCCGTCTCTAGTCTCTAGTCTCTTGTCCGCCGTCTCTAGTCTCTAGTCTGCAGTCTCTAGTCTCTAGTCTCTAGTCTGCAGTCTCTAGTCTCTAGTCTCTAGTCTCTAGTCTCTAGTCTCTAGTCTCCAGTCTGCAGTCTCTAGTCTGTCGTCTCTAGTCTCTAACCTGCAGTCTCTAGTCTGCCGTCTCTAGTCTCTCGTGTGTCGTCTCTAGTCTCTGGTCTACTGCCTCTAGTCTCTAGTCCGTCGTCTTTAGTCTCTAGGCCGCTGCCTCTAGTCTCTAGTCCGCTGCCTCTTGTCTCTGGTCTCGTGCCCGCTGCCTCTAGTCTCTTGTCTCGCTGCTCCCTAGTCTCTGAGTCTCGTCTCTAGTCTCGTCATCTCTAGTCTCTAGTCTCGCAGCTCTCTAGTCTCTAGTCTCGGCAGCCTCTATTCTCTTGTCTGCAGCCTCCTAGTCTCTTGCCTACAGCCAGAAGTCTCTTGTCTCGCAGACTCTAGTCTCTAGTCTCGCAGCCTCTAGTCTCTAGTATGCGCTTCGGGTCTCTAGTCTGCAGCCTGGTCTCTAGTCTCGCTGCCTCTAGTCCTCGTCTCAAGTCTCTTGTCTCGAGCCTCTAGTCTCTTTTTCGCAGCCTCCGGTGTCTAGTCTCGCAGTCTCTAGTCTCGTAGCTCTCTAGTCACTACTCTGCACTCTCTAGTCTCTAGTCTCGTAGCCTCCTGAGTCTCTAGTCTCGCAGCCTCTAGTGTCTAGCCTCGCAGCCTCTAGTCTCCGGTCTCTAGTCTCTAGTTTCTAGTCTCTAGTCTCGCCGTCTCTAGTCTCTAGTCTCCGGGCCTCGCCGTCCCTAGTCTCTAGTCTCGCCGTCTCTAGTCTCTAGTCTCGCTGCTCTCTAGTGTGCGCTCTCTAGTCTCAGCCTCTAGTCTCTAGTCTCTAGTCTCCGGCCTCTAGTCTCGCAGCTTCTCGCTCTACCGGTCTCTAGTCTCTAGTCTCGCAGCTTCTCTAGTCTCGGTCTCTAGTCTCTCTAGCAGGCTGCGTCTCTAGTCTCTATTCACTGGTCTCTAGTCCCTACTCGCTGCCTCTAGTCTCTACTCTACCGCTTTCTGGGCCTCTAGTCGCCTCTAGCCTCTGGCCCGGTCTCTAGTCTCTAGTCCGCGTCCTCCTAGTCTCTGGTCCGCGGTCTCTAGTCTCTAGTCCGCCGTCTCTAGTCTCATTTCGCTGCCTCTAGTCTCTTAGTCTCTGTCCGCCTCTAGTCTCTGTCTGCAGTCTCTAGTCTCTCTCTGCGGTCTCTAGTCTCTGTCTGCAGTCTCTAGTCGTCTAGTCTCGTCTAGTGCTCTAGTCTGCTGTCTCGTAGTCTCTAGTCTACTCGTCTGCAGTCTCTAGTCTCTAGTCTGCAGTCTCTAGTCTCTAGTCTGCAGTCTCTAGTCTCTAGTCTGCAGTCTCTAGTCTCTAGTCTCTGTCTCTAGTCTCTAGTCTGCCGTCTCTAGTCTCTAGTCTGCCGTCTCTAGTCTCTAGTCTGCCGTCTCTAGTCTCTAGTCTGTAGTCTCTAGTCTCTAGTCTGCCGTCTCTAGTCTCTAGTCTGCCGTCTCTAGTCTCTAGTCTGCAGTCTCTAGTCTCTAGTCTCTAGTCTCTAGTCTCTAGTCTCTCTAGTCTCTAGTCTCTAGTCTGCCAGTCTCTAGTCTCTAGTCTGCCGTCTCTAGTCTCTAGTCTGCCGTCTCTAGTCTCTAGTCTGTCTAGTCTCTCTCTAGTCTGCCGTCTCTAGTCTCTAGTCTGCCGTCTCTAGTCTCTAGTCTGCCGTCTCTAGTCTCTAGTCTGTCTCTAGTCTAGTCTAGTCTCTCTCTAGTCTACCGTCTCTAGTCTCTAGTCTGTCTAGTCTCTAGTCTGCTATCTGCTAGTCTCTAGTCTGCAGTCTCTAGTCTCTAGTCTGCAGTCTCTGGTCTCTAGTCAGTCTCTAGTCTCTAGTCTGCAGTCTCTAGTCTCTAGTCGACAGTCTCTAGTCTCTAGTCTGCAGTCTCTAGTCTCTAGTCTGCTAGTCTCTAGTCTCTAGTCTGCAGTCTCTAGTCTCTAGTAGTCTGCAGTCTCTAGTCTCTAGTCTCTAGTCTCTAGTCTCTAGTCTCTAGTCTCTAGTCTGCAGTCTCTAGTCTCTAGTCTGCAGTCTCTAGTCTCTAGTCTCTAGTCTCTAGTCTGCCGTCTCTAGTCTCTAGTCTCTAGTCTGCAGTCTCTAGTCTCTAGTCTGCAGTCTCTAGTCTCTAGTCTGCAGTCTCTAGTCTCTAGTCTGCTGTCTCTAGTCTCTAGTCTCTGGTCTGCAGTCTCTAGTCTCTAGTCTCCAGTCTCTAGTCTCTAGTCTCAAGTCTCTAGTCTCTAGTCCTGCAGTCTCTAGCTAGTCTGCAGTCTCTAGTCTGCTGTCACTTGTCTCTAGTCTCTGGTCTGCGGTCTCTAGTCTCTAGTCTGCGGTCTCTAGTCTCTAGTCTGTGGTCTCTAGTCTCTAGTCTGCCGTCTCTAGTCTCTAGTCTGCAGTCTCTAGTCTCTAGTCTGTCGTCTCTAGTCTCTCTAGTCTCTAGTCTGCCGTCTCTAGTCTCTAGTCTGCCGTCTCTAGTCTCTAGTCTGCAGTCTCTAGTCTCTAGTCTGCAGTCTCTAGTCTCTAGTCTGCAGTCTCTAGTCTCTAGTCTGCAGTCTCTAGTCTCTAGTCTGCAGTCTCTAGTCTCTAGTCTGCAGTCTCTAGTCTCTAGTCTGCAGTCTCTAGTCTCTAGTCTCTAGTCTGCAGTCTCTAGTCTCTAGTCTGCAGTCTCTAGTCTCTAGTCTGCAGTCTCTAGTCTCTAGTCTGCCGTCTCTAGTCTCTAGTCTGCCGTCTCTAGTCTCTAGTCTCTAGTCTGCCGTCTCTAGTCTCTAGTCTCTAGTCTGCCGTCTCTAGTCTCTAGTCTGCCGTCTCTAGTCTCTAGTCTGGAGTCTCTAGTCTCTAGTCTCTAGTCTCTAGTCTCTAGTCTCTAGTCTCTAGTCTCTAGTCTGCTCTCTAGTCTCTAGTCAGCTCGTCTCTAGTCTCTAGTCTGCCGTCTCTAGTCTCTAGTCTGCAGTCTCTAGTCTCTAGTCTGCAGTCTCTAGTCTGTGGTCTCTAGTCTCTAGTCTCTAGTCTGCAGTCTCTAGTCTCTAGTCTCTAGTCTGCAGTCTCTAGTCTCTAGTCTGCTGTCTCTAGTCTCTAGTCTGCAGTCTCCAGTGTCTTGTCTGCCGTCTCTAGTCTCTAGTATGCCGTCTCTAGTCTCTAGTCTCTCTAGTCTGCAGTCTCTAGTCTCTAGTCTGCAGTCTCTAGTCTCTAGTCTGCAGTCTCTAGTCTCTCTAGTCTCTAGTCTGCAGTCTCTAGTCTCTAGTCTGCAGTCTCTAGTCTCTAGTCTGCAGTCTCTAGTCTGCAGTCTCTAGTCTCTAGTCCGCAGTCTCTAGTCTCTAGTCTGCAGTCTCTAGTCTCTAGTCTGCAGTCTCTAGTCTCTAGTCTGCAGTCTCTAGTCTCTAGTCTGCAGTCTCTAGTCTCTAGTCTGCAGTCTCTAGTCTCTAGTCTGCTGTCTCTAGTCTCTAGTCTCTAGTCTCTAGTCTCTAGTCTCTAGTCTCTAGTCTCTAGTCTCTAGTCTGCAGTCTCTAGTCTCTAGTCTGCAGTCTCTAGTCTCTAGTCTGCAGTCTCTAGTCTCTAGTCTGCAGTCTCTAGTCTCTAGTCTGCAGTCTCTAGTCTCTAGTCTGCAGTCTCTAGTCTCTAGTCTGCAGTCTCTAGTCTCTAGTCTGCAGTCTCTAGTCTCTAGTCTGCAGTCTCTAGTCTCTAGTCTGCAGTCTCTAGTCTCTAGTCTGCTAGTCTCTAGTCTCTAGTCTCTAGTCTGCCGTCTCTAGTCTCTAGTCTGCCGTCTCTAGTCTCTAGTCTGCAGTCTCTAGTCTCTAGTCTGCAGTCTCTAGTCTCTAGTCTGCAGTCTCTAGTCTCTAGTCTGCAGTCTCTAGTCTCTAGTCTGCAGTCTCTAGTCTCTAGTCTCTAGTCTCTAGTCTCTAGTCTCTAGTCTCTAGTCTCTAGTCTCTAGTCTCTAGTCTGCAGTCTCTAGTCTCTAGTCTGCAGTCTCTAGTCTCTAGTCTGCAGTCTCTAGTCTCTAGTCTGCAGTCTCTAGTCTCTAGTCTGCAGTCTCTAGTCTCTAGTCTGCAGTCTCTAGTCTCTAGTCTGCAGTCTCTAGTCTCTAGTCTGCAGTCTCTAGTCTCTAGTCTGCGGTCTCTAGTCTCTAGTCTGCAGTCTCTAGTCTCTAGTCTCTAGTCTCTAGTCTCTAGTCTCTAGTCTCTAGTCTCTAGTCTCTAGTCTCTAGTCTCTAGTCTCTAGTCTCTAGTCTCTAGTCTCTAGTCTCTAGTCTGCAGTCTCTAGTCTCTAGTCTCTAGTCTCTAGTCTCTAGTCTGCAGTCTCTAGTCTCTAGTCTCTAGTCTCTAGTCTCTAGTCTCTAGTCTCTAGTCTCTAGTCTCTAGTCTCTAGTCTCTAGTCTGCAGTCTCTAGTCTCTAGTCTGCAGTCTCTAGTCTCTAGTCTGCAGTCTCTAGTCTCTAGTCTGCAGTCTCTAGTCTCTAGTCTGCAGTCTCTAGTCTCTAGTCTCTAGTCTGCAGTCTCTAGTCTCTAGTCTCTAGTCTCTAGTCTCTAGTCTCTAGTCTCTAGTCTGCAGTCTCTAGTCTCTAGTCTGCAGTCTCTAGTCTCTAGTCTGCAGTCTCTAGTCTCTAGTCTCTAGTCTGCAGTCTCTAGTCTCTAGTCTGCAGTCTCTAGTCTCTAGTCTCTAGTCTCTAGTCTGCAGTCTCTAGTCTCTAGTCTGCAGTCTCTAGTCTCTAGTCTCTAGTCTCTAGTCTCTAGTCTCTAGTCTGCAGTCTCTAGTCTCTAGTCTCTAGTCTCTAGTCTCTAGTCTCTAGTCTCTAGTCTCTAGTCTGCAGTCTCTAGTCTCTAGTCTCTAGTCTCTAGTCTCTAGTCTCTAGTCTGCAGTCTCTAGTCTCTAGTCTCTAGTCTCTAGTCTCTAGTCTCTAGTCTGTAGTCTCTAGTCTCTAGTCTCTAGTCTCTAGTCTCTAGTCTCTAGTCTCTAGTCTCTAGTCTCTAGTCTCTAGTCTCTAGTCTCTAGTCTCTAGTCTCTAGTCTCTAGTCTCTAGTCTCTAGTCTCTAGTCTCTAGTCTCTAGTCTCTAGTCTCTAGTCTCTAGTCTCTAGTCTCTAGTCTCTAGTCTGCAGTCTCTAGTCTCTAGTCTGCAGTCTCTAGTCTCTAGTCTCTAGTCTCTAGTCTGCAGTCTCTGGTCTCTAGTCTCTAGTCTCTAGTCTCTAGTCTCTAGTCTCTAGTCTCTAGTCTCTAGTCTCTAGTCTCTAGTCTCTAGTCTGCAGTCTCTACTCTCTAGTCTGCCAGTCTCTAGTCTCTAGTCTGCAGTCTCTAGTCTCTACTCTGCAGTCTCTAGTCTCTAGTCTCTAGTCTCTAGTCTCTAGTCTCTAGTCTCTAGTCTCTAGTCTCTAGTCTCTAGTCTCTAGTCTCTAGTCTGCAGTCTCTAGTCTCTAGTCTCTAGTCTCTAGTCTCTAGTCTCTAGTCTCTAGTCTCTAGTCTCTAGTCTCTAGTCTCTAGTCTCTAGTCTGCAGTCTCTAGTCTCTAGTCTGCAGTCTCTAGTCTCTAGTCTCTAGTCTCTCTCTAGTCTCTAGTCTGCAGTCTCTAGTCTCTAGTCTGCAGTCTCTAGTCTGCAGTCTCTAGTCTGCAGTCTCTAGTCTCTAGTCTGCAGTCTCTAGTCTCTAGTCTCTAGTCTCTAGTCTCTAGTCTCTAGTCTCTAGTCTCTAGTCTCTAGTCTCTAGTCTGCAGTCTCTAGTCTCTAGTCTCTAGTCTGCAGTCTCTAGTCTCTAGTCTCTAGTCTCTAGTCTCTAGTCTCTAGTCTCTAGTCTCTAGTCTCTAGTCTCTAGTCTCTAGTCTCTAGTCTGCAGTCTCTAGTCTCTAGTCTCTAGTCTCTAGTCTCTAGTAGTCTGCAGTCTCTAGTCTCTAGTCTCTAGTCTGCAGTCTCTAGTCTCTAGTCTGCAGTCTCTAGTCTCTAGTCTGCAGTCTCTAGTCTCTAGTCTGCAGTCTCTAGTCTCTAGTCTGCAGTCTCTAGTCTCTAGTCTCTAGTCTGCAGTCTCTAGTCTCTAGTCTGCAGTCTCTAGTCTCTAGTCTCTAGTCTGCAGTCTCTAGTCTCTAGTCTGCAGTCTCTAGTCTCTAGTCTGCAGTCTCTAGTCTCTAGTCTCTAGTCTCTAGTCTCTAGTCTCTAGTCTCTAGTCTGCAGTCTCTAGTCTCTAGTCTGCAGTCTCTAGTCTCTCTCTAGTCTCTAGTCTCTAGTCTCTAGTCTCTAGTCTCTAGTCTGCAGTCTCTAGTCTCTAGTCTGCAGTCTCTAGTCTGGAGTCTCTAGCTGCAGTCTCTAGTCTGCAGTCTCTAGTCTCTAGTCCGTAGTCTCTAGTCTCTAGTCTGCAGTCTCTAGTCTCTAGTCTGCAGTCTCTAGTCTGCAGTCTCTAGTCTCTAGTCTCTAGTCTGTAGTCTCTAGTCTGCAGTCTCTAGTCTCTAGTCTGCAGTCTCTAGTCTCTAGTCTGCAGTCTCTAGTCTCTAGTCTGCAGTCTCTAGTCTCTAGTAGTCTGTAGTCTCTAGTCTGCAGTCTCTAGTCTGCAGTCTCTAGTCTCTAGTCTGCAGTCTCTAGTCTCTAGTCTCTAGTCTCTAGTCTCTAGTCTCTGCAGTCTCTAGTCTCTAGTCTCTAGTCTCTAGTCTGCAGTCTCTAGTCTCTAGTCTCTAGTCTCTAGTCTCCAGTCTCTAGTCTCTAGTCTCTAGTCTCTAGTCTCTAGTCTGTAGTCTCTAGTCTCTAGTCTCTAGTCTCTAGTCTCTAGTCTGCAGTCTCTAGTCTCTAGTCTGCAGTCTCTAGTCTCTAGTCTGCAGTCTCTAGTCTCTAGTCTGCAGTCTCTAGTCTCTAGTCTGTGCAGTCTCTAGTCTCTAGTCTGCAGTCTCTAGTCTCTAGTCTGCGGTCTCTAGTCTCTAGTCTGCAGTCTCTAGTCTCTAGTCTGCAGTCTCTAGTCTCTAGTCTCTAGTCTCTAGTCTGCTGCAGTCTCTAGTCTCTAGTCTGCAGTCTCTAGTCTCTAGTCTGCAGTCTCTAGTCTCTAGTCTGCAGTCTCTAGTCTCTAGTCTGCAGTCTCTAGTCTCTAGTCTGCAGTCTCTAGTCTCTAGTCTGTAGTCTGCAGTCTCTAGTCTCTAGTCTGCAGTCTCTAGTCTCTAGTCTCTAGTCTGCAGTCTCTAGTCTCTAGTCTGCAGTCTCTAGTCTCTAGTCTCTAGTCTCTAGTCTCTAGTCTCTAGTCTCTAGTCTCTAGTCTCTAGTCTCTAGTCTCTAGTCTGCAGTCTCTAGTCTCTAGTCTCTAGTCTCTCTAGTAGTCTCTAGTCTCTAGTCTGCAGTCTCTAGTCTCTAGTCTCTAGTCTCTAGTCTCTAGTCTCTAGTCTCTAGTCTGCAGTCTCTAGTCTCTAGTCTCTAGTCTCTAGTCTCTAGTCTCTAGTCTGCAGTCTCTAGTCTCTAGTCTCTAGTCTCTAGTCTGCAGTCTCTAGTCTCTAGTCTGCAGTCTCTAGTCTCTAGTCTCTAGTCTCTAGTCTCTAGTCTCTAGTCTCTAGTCTCTAGTCTCTAGTCTCTAGTCTCTAGTCTCTAGTCTCTAGTCTCTAGTCTCTAGTCTCTAGTCTCTAGTCTCTAGTCTCTAGTCTCTAGTCTCTAGTCTCTAGTCTCTAGTCTCTAGTCTCTAGTCTCTAGTCTGCAGTCTCTAGTCTCTAGTCTGCAGTCTCTAGTCTCTAGTCTGCAGTCTCTAGTCTCTAGTCTCTAGTCGCTAGTCTCTAGTCTCTAGTCTCTAGTCTCTAGTCTCTAGTCTCTAGTCTCTAGTCTCTAGTCTCTAGTCTCTAGTCTGCAGTCTCTAGTCTCTAGTCTCTAGTCTCTAGTCTCTAGTCTCTAGTCTCTAGTCTCTAGTCTCTAGTCTCTAGTCTCTAGTCTGCAGTCTCTAGTCTCTAGTCTCTAGTCTCTAGTCTCTAGTCTCTAGTCTCTAGTCTCTAGTCTGCAGTCTCTAGTCTCTAGTCTCTAGTCTCTAGTCTCTAGTCTCTAGTCTCTAGTCTCTAGTCTCTAGTCTGCAGTCTCTAGTCTCTAGTCTGCAGTCTCTAGTCTCTAGTCTGCAGTCTCTAGTCTCTAGTCTCTAGTCTCTAGTCTCTAGTCTCTAGTCTCTAGTCTCTAGTCTCTAGTCTCTAGTCTGCAGTCTAGTCTCTCTAGTCTGCAGTCTCTAGTCTCTAGTCTGCAGTCTCTAGTCTCTAGTCTGCAGTCTCTAGTCTCTAGTCTGCAGTCTCTAGTCTCTAGTCTGCAGTCTCTAGTCTCTAGTCTGCAGTCTCTAGTCTCTAGTCTGCAGTCTCTAGTCTCTAGTCTCTAGTCTCTGCAGTCTCTAGTCTCTAGTCTCTAGTCTCTAGTCTCTAGTCTGCAGTCTCTAGTCTCTAGTCTGCAGTCTCTAGTCTCTAGTCTCTAGTCTGCAGTCTCTAGTCTCTAGTCTGCAGTCTCTAGTCTCTAGTCTGCAGTCTCTAGTCTCTAGTCTCTAGTCTCTAGTCTCTAGTCTCTAGTCTCTAGTCTCTAGTCTGCAGTCTCTAGTCTCTAGTCTGCAGTCTCTAGTCTCTAGTCTGCAGTCTCTAGTCTCTAGTCTGCAGTCTCTAGTCTCTAGTCTCTAGTCTGCAGTCTCTAGTCTCTAGTCTGCAGTCTCTAGTCTCTAGTCTCTAGTCTCTAGTCTCTCAGTCTCTAGTCTCTAGTCTCTAGTCTGCAGTCTCTAGTCTCTAGTCTGCAGTCTCTAGTCTCTAGTCTGCAGTCTCTAGTCTCTAGTCTCTAGTCTCTAGTCTCTAGTCTCTAGTCTCTAGTCTCTAGTCTCTAGTCTCTAGTCTCTAGTCTCTAGTCTGTAGTCTCTAGTCTCTAGTCTGCAGTCTCTAGTCTCTAGTCTCTAGTCTCTAGTCTCTAGTCTCTAGTCTGCAGTCTCTAGTCTCTAGTCTGCAGTCTCTAGTCTCTAGTCTGCAGTCTCTAGTCTCTAGTCTCTAGTCTCTAGTCTCTAGTCTCTAGTCTGCAGTCTCTAGTCTCTAGTCTGCAGTCTCTAGTCTCTAGTCTCTAGTCTCTAGTCTCTAGTCTCTAGTCTGCAGTCTCTAGTCTCTAGTCTGCAGTCTCTAGTCTCTAGTCTCTAGTCTCTAGTCTCTAGTCTCTAGTCTCTAGTCTGCAGTCTCTAGTCTCTAGTCTGCAGTCTCTAGTCTCTAGTCTGCAGTCTCTAGTCTCTAGTCTGCAGTCTCTAGTCTCTTGTCTCTAGTCTCTAGTCTGCAGTCTCTAGTCTCTAGTCTGTAGTCTCTAGTCTCTAGTCTGCAGTCTCTAGTCTCTAGTCTGCTCTCTAGTCTGTAGTCTCTAGTCTCTAGTCTCTAGTCTCTAGTCTCTCTGGTCTCTAGTCTCTAGTCTGTAGTCTCTAGTCTCTAGTCTGTAGTCTCTAGTCTCTAGTCTCTAGTCTCTAGTCTCTAGTCTGCAGTCTCTAGTCTCTAGTCTGCAGTCTCTAGTCTCTCTCTCTAGTCTCTAGTCTCTAGTCTCTAGTCTCTAGTCTGCAGTCTCTAGTCTCTAGTCTGCAGTCTCTAGTCTCTAGTCTGCAGTCTCTAGTCTCTAGTCTGCAGTCTCTAGTCTCTAGTCTCTAGTCTCTAGTCTCTAGTCTGCAGTCTCTAGTCTCTAGTCTGCAGTCTCTAGTCTGCAGTCTCTAGTCTCTAGTAGTCTCTAGTCTCTAGTCTCTAGTCTCTAGTCTCTAGTGTGCAGTCTCTAGTCTCTAGTCTGCAGTCTCTCTCTAGTCTGCAGTCTCTAGTCTCTAGTCTGCAGTCTCTAGTCTCTAGTCTGCAGTCTCTAGTCTCTAGTCTGCAGTCTCTAGTCTCTAGTCTGCAGTCTCTAGTCTCTAGTCTGCAGTCTCTAGTCTCTAGTCTCTAGTCTGCAGTCTCTAGTCTCTAGTCTGCAGTCTCTAGTCTCTAGTCTGCAGTCTCTAGTCTCTAGTCTCTAGTCTCTAGTCTCTAGTCTCTAGTCTGCAGTCTCTAGTCTCTAGTCTGCAGTCTCTCTAGTCTCTAGTCTCTAGTCGCAGTCTCTAGTCTCTAGTCTGCAGTCTCTAGTCTCTAGTCTGCAGTCTCTAGTCTCTAGTCTGCAGTCTCTAGTCTCTAGTCTCTAGTCTCTAGTCTCTAGTCTCTAGTCTCTAGTCTCTAGTCTCTAGTCTCTAGTCTTGCAGTCTCTAGTCTCTAGTCTGCAGTCTCTAGTCTCTAGTCTCTAGTCTCTAGTCTCTAGTCTCTAGTCTCTAGTCTCTAGTCTGCAGTCTCTAGTCTCTAGTCTCTAGTCTCTAGTCTCTAGTCTCTAGTCTCTAGTCTCTAGTCTCTAGTCTCTAGTCTCTAGTCTGCAGTCTCTAGTCTCTAGTCTAGTCTGCAGTCTCTAGTCTCTAGTCTGCAGTCTCTAGTCTGCAGTCTCTAGTCTGCAGTCTCTAGTCTCTAGTCTGCAGTCTCTAGTCTCTAGTCGGCAGTCTCTAGTCTCTAGTCCGCAGTCTCTAGTCTCTAGTCTGCAGTCTCTATTCTCTAGTCTGCAGTCTGTAGTCTGCAGTCCCTCCTCTCTAGTCTGCAGTCTCTAGTCTCTAGTGTGCAGTCTTTAGTCTCTAGTATGCAGTCTCTAGTCTCTAGTCTGCAGTCTCTAGTCTCTAGTCTGCAGTCTTTAGCCTCTAGTCTACAGTCTCTAGTTTCTAGTTTCTAGTCTGCTGTTTCTTGTCTCTAGTCTCTAGTCTCTGGTCTCTAGTCTCTGGTCTGTGGTCTCTAGTGTCTAGTCTCTAGTCTCTAGTCTCTAGTCTCTTGTCTCTAGTCTCTAGTCTGCAGTCTCTTGTCTGCAGTCTCTAGTCTCTAGTCTATAGTGTCCAGTCTCTAGTCTCTAGTCTGCAGTCTCTAGTCTGTAGTCTCTAGTCTGCAGTCTTTGATCTCTAGTCTCTAGTCTCTAGTCTGCAGTTTCTAGTATCTAGCCTCTAGTCTCTAGTCTCCAGTCTCCAGTCTCCAGTCTCCAGTCTCCAGTCTCCAGTCTCCAGTCTCTAGTCTCTAGTCTCTAGTCTCTAGTCTCTAGTTTCTAGTCTCGAGTCTCTAGTGTCTAGTCTCGAGTCTCTAGTGTCTAGTCTCTAGTCTCTAGTAAGTAGTCTCTAGTCTCTAGTCTCTAGTCTGCATTCTTTAGTCTCTAGTCTCTAGGCTGCAGTCTCTAGTCTCTAGTCTGCAGTGTCTAGTCTCTAGTCTCTAGTCTCTAGTCTCTAGTCTCTAGTCTGCAGTCTCGAGTCTCTAATCTGCTGTCTCTAGTCTGCAGTCTATAGTCTCTAGTCTGGAGTCTCTAGTCTATAGTCCCTAGTCTCTGGTCTGCAGTCTCTAGTCTGTACTCTCTAGTCTGTACTCTCTAGTCTGCAGTTTCTAGTCTCTAGCCTCTAGTTTCTAGTCTCTAGTCTCTAGTCTCTAGTCTCTAGTCTGCAGTCTCTAGTCTCTAGTGTGCAGTCTTTAGTCTCTAGTATGCAGTCTCTAGTCTCTAGTCTGCAGTCAGTAGTCTCTAGCCTGCAGTCTCTAGTCTCTAGTCTATAGTCTGTAGTCTCTAGTCTGCAGTCACTTGTCTGTAGTCTCTGGTCTCGAGTCTCTATTCATGCTATCTATAGTCTCTAGTCTCTAGTCTGCAGTCTTTAGTCTCTAGTCTGGAGTCTCTAGTCTGTAGTCTCTAGTCTCTAGTCTGCAGTCTCTTGGCTCTAGTCTGCAGTCTTCCGTCTCTAGTCTGCAGTCTCTAGTCTCTAGTCTGCAGTCTCTAGTCTCTAGTCTCAGTCTCCAGTCTCTAGTCTGCAGTCTCTAGTCTGCAGTCTCTAGTCTGCAGTCTCTAGTCTGCAGTTTGTAGTCTCTAGTCTCTAGTCTGCAGTCTGTAGTCTCTAGTCTGTAGTCTTTAGTCTCTAGTTTGGAGTCTCTAGTCTCTTGTCTACAGTCTCTAGTCTCTAGTCTCTAGTCTGCAGTTTCTAGTCTCTAGTCTCTAGCCTCTAGTCCCTAGTCTGCAGTCTCTAGTCTGCAATCTCTAGTCTCTAGTCTGCAGTCTCTAGTCTCTAGTGTGCAGTTGTTAATCTCTAGTATGCAGTCTCTAGTCTCTAGTATGCAGTCTTTAGTCTCTAGTCTCTAGTCTGCAGTCTCTAGTCTCTAGTCTGTTGTCTCTAGTCCCTAGTCTGCAGTTTCTAATCTCTAGTCTCCAGTCTCTAGTCTCGACTCTCCAGTCTGTAGTCTTTAGTCTCTAGTCTGGAGTCTATAGTCTGTAGTCTGCACTCTCTAGTCTCTAGTCTGCAGTCTCTAGTCTCTAGTCTGCACTCTCTAATCTCTAGTCTGGAGTCTCTAGTCTGCAGTCTCTAGTCTCTTTACAGTCTCTAGTCTGCAGTCTCTTGTCTCTAGTCTGCAGTCTCTAGTCTCTAGTCTGCAGTCTCTAATCTCTAGTCTGCAGTCTCTAGTCTGGAGTCTCTAGTCTGCAGTCTCTAGTCTCTTTACAGTCTCTAGTCTGCACTCTCTTCTCTCTAGTCTGCAGTCTCTAGTCTCTAGTCTCTAGTCTCTAGTCTACCTTCTCTAGTCTGCAGTCTCTAGTCTAGAGTCTCTAGCCTCTAGTCCGCAGCCTCTAGTCTCTAGTCTGCAGTCTGCACTCTCTAGTCCGGAGTCTCTAGTCTTCAGTGTCTAGTCTCTAGTCTGCAGTATCTAGTCTGGAGTCTCTAGTCTCTAGTCAGCAGTCTCTAGTCTCTAGTCTGCAGTCTCTAGTCTCTAGTCTCTAGTCTCTAGTCTCTAGTCTGCAGTCTCTAGTGTCTAGTCCGCAGTCTCTAGTCTCTAGTCTGCAGTCTCTAGTCCCTAGTCTGCAGTCTCTAGTCTCTAGTCTGCACTCTTTAGTCACTAGTGTGCAGTCTCTAGTCTCTAGATTGCAGTCTCTAGTCTCTAGTATGCAGTCTCTAGTCTCTAGCCTGTTGGCATATTTCAAGTCCAGAGTTTTATGGACACCTACAGTTTTGATGATGAAGTTTTTAGGAAGGTTCAATCAACTTTAAAGACTTGTGCCATCTCACAAAGGAAGATTGCTTGATAAGAAAGGAAAGGCATAAAGAGCTTTCAAAGCTTTCAAGAGAGAAGATTGATGAAGATTTTCTCAAGAGCTAAAGGATCAAAGGTAGAAGGTTCTGTTTTGGGTGTTGGATAAAAAGAGTAAGTCATAAATCCCATTCAAGACCTTCCCAAACAAGAGAGCAAGGTGTTTTCTCGCAAAAACGTTTTTCTACGCTTTTAATCGATTACCATACGTAGATAATCGATTATTTAACTTAAAATTTGAATAAAAAATGTTTAACGAGCAAAATAATCGATTAAGTGTCTTTGATAATCGATTATATTGATTCTGGGTTAATATAATCGATTATGGCCATAATCTAATCGATTAAATCGACGTATTTGTTTTCCAGCTTTTTAAACATGATATAATCGATTAAGCTTTTAATATAATCGATTAAATGAGTCGCTTTTGCGAAATTAATTCTAAATCAACCTAAGAATGGAAACTTTGGAGCATTTTCGAATTATAAAATGAAAGAGAATGTCTTAGGTTTAACATATCCGAACAAACACAAAATATTCAAAGTGTTTCGCGCCTTAGCTTTTTCAAAGCCGCTTTCTCGCTTCTCTTCGCTTTGATCAAGTCTTTGGAAGTGGTGATCATGTGTGCTTAAGCTTTCTATCCAAAGACATTTCGGTGTATTCTTTTACTGCTTTCTCGTAAAGGGAAAATTCATCCCTTGGATCTGCTTCTAAGGGAGGTGTTTCATCTCTTGTGTGTCAAGAGAGGTGGGTTTCATCCTCGCTGTGTCCGGGAGGTGTTTCATCCTTAGTGTGTCCGAGGAGGTGTTTCCGTTTATCTTTATTTGTTATTGCATGAATTGGTGTTTGTAATTTCAATTAAAGATAGTGGGGAAAATCATCACGGATTTGTGGTGGTTGGGAACCGGATGTAGGATTGGCTTAATCCGAACCAAGATAAATCTCTGTGTTCTTTCTCTTCTCTTTATCTCTTAATTGTGGATCATTATTACAATTGCTAATCCCAACAACAGTTAATCAAAGGATTGAAAAATTCACATCCAAGTTTTTGAAAGTTTTTCAAAACCTGAAAATTTATTTAAAAGAGAAAATTTCTTTAAAACCCAATTCACCCCCTCTTGGTTTTTATACTCGCCGTCTTTATTTAACAATTGGCCTCAGAGCTGGTTTTTGAAAGTTATTCAAAAACAAGATCCTTATGGCGCATAAAAATCAAACTTTTGCTCGAAGGTGCATCTATTCATAGACCACCACTTTTACAGTGAAAACTATCCTTTTGGAAAAAGAGGATGGAAATTTTTCTAAGGTCTAATGATCAAGGCGTTTGGGATGTCATTGTAAATGGTCCATTTATTCCTATGGTTGTTGTTGAAGAAGCGCAGTACCTAAGAAGAAAGCAAATTGGAGCAAGGACGAATACAACCAGAATCAATGCGACATAAGAGCATGTAACATGATAGCATCTGCCTTAACCATTGATGAGTTTTACAGGTTATCGGATTGCACAACTGCAAAGGAGATGTGGGACACTCTAGAAGTCACACATGAAGGAACGGAAGAAGTGAAACGATCAAGGAAGAACACCTTGATTCAGGAATATGAAATGTTCCGTATGAGCAAAGGAGAAACCATATGCGACAGATAAAAGAGATTTACTCACATCGTAAATCATCTCAAGGCATTAGGTAAGAAATTCGATACTGAAGAATTAAATGTCAAAATTTTGAAATCTTTGGACAGGACTTGGCAACCTAAAGTGACGGCCATCACGGAATCAAAGAACCTGTCAAACATGAACATGACAACTCTTTTCGGGAAACTCAGAGAACATGAAATGGAGCTTGGACGCTTCAAAGGAGAAGAAGAAGCAAACATTTGTCTCATGGCGGATGATGATGTGGAATCCACGTGCAGCGAGGTAAGTGATTCGAT
>JAMXMO010001475.1:0-16363 GCA_030347555.1 Lablab purpureus | reverse complement strand
GTGTATCCATTTCCATTGATATCCATATTAACACGCAATGGTGATTGGAGTTCCCAGAATGTGAAGACTTTGTGTTCTTGGGAGAAGCTTCATAATAGTCTCCCGAACTGCCAGTAAAATAAAGAGATGATGTTGGCAATCCACGAAATTTAGGTAAGCCAGTAGCAGTTTCAGGCAAACTGTATCCCCTTTCAACTGTTTCAGCTTCAAGAGGCAGTTCGTCCAGGTCCTGTTGAAAAGGGAAGAGTATAATCAGAGACCAACCATATTTGCAACCAATGTAGATAAGCTCAACGATTTCCTGATAAAATAAACAAATCTTCGACAATATATACATCTGAATGTCATAAGACGAACTGATTCTGCAGCAATGATGGATCAAATGCATGCATGTAGACAGCATCGTGTTACAACTCTAGTGACTGTCAGATTAATTATTCATAGAAAATCAAGGTTTTCAAAGATAAACTCTAACAAATAGCCAATTAACACGTTTTTCCCAGGTGAAAAATAAATATCAGTTGCCAGCAACTAGGATCGAAGAGAACCAAATTGTTGTTACCAGCGGTGACACATTCGGGAAATGGATTTAGCCTTTAACAAAAAAATAAAAGGTAAGACTTCCTACTATCGACATACACATGGATCTGACCCTTCCCTGGACATCCCCCTCCCACATAAAGTGAGTTTTATAAACCAGGCTGCCACTTTTATGAGTGCGTAGACGAATGTGATGCAAAGATGTTCATGAACGTTTCCACGTAGAACAACCTTTATAGGAGAACCAAACTTTGTCATATAAAATAATAAAGAACTTCAGTTAGATAATGCATATTAAAGCATTATACGCACTCACTTTAAAAGCCTGTTGATAAGCCCGGAGAAGTTCTCGTCAGTGTTTTCTTTTCTTGGCTATCTCATCAGGTTCCTGCAACATCTCTTCAAAAAGATCCTCCCTGGTTTAAATGTAACATACACAGAACAATAAGAAAGCCACATCAGACAATATATATAAATTGCAGAATAAATACGAATCAGTAGGATATAACCACTATACAATACCTGTATAGTGTTTCAATAAAGACATTGTGCAGCTCTCTCTTGGTGTTGTTTACCTAGGTATGAAAATTCAATTATGTTCAAATCATAGAGAATACGGTAAGATATAATGAATGTTAAGAGTTAGAATATAAGAAACGTTTCAGTCTCACAAATATCTTTGCTGTATAAAATATTTTCAGAGCAAAACTGATATAATAACTTAGCAGCAGTTTTCATATTTCATATATTTCCTTATTCATTTCTTTATTTGATTAGGATCAGGACTTCAGTTGATAACGCACTAAAATGGTATGGCATTGCGGCACTGCCTGACAGCAATGGAAGAGAAATCACATTGTGCCTTTGCGGAGTGGGGAGAATGACAAGAGTGGCCTAAATTACTGTCTGGAAGTCAAAGATGGGAGTTATTCGTAGGAAATATTAATGACAATTATGTGTTAGGATTATAACTAATAGTAGGATATGTAATCAAACAAGTGGGTTCTTAGTTGGAGTTTGTAGGCAGAAAATACTCTGTTGGAGACTTTTGTGTCTCAGACAGCAGGTCTAGCATTGATTATATATATATGTGTGTCCCTATCAATTGGTGTTCCATCACAAGTCCATCCCACATAGTTTCGCTCACCATCTCATGACCTTGTTCAGTAATTTGATAGATTCCGGTGTCAATTTGGGCATGTTTTGCACTGAGGATGAGCGGGAATTATAAAATTGCCTACTATTATCCTGTTTAAAAATCATTCAACAGTCCATTAACAATCAAAGCAGCAGTGACCTTTCTTTCCATCAATGATCATTTTGTCGGTGTGACTTTCTGACTTGTATTGGCTACAACTCACAGTTTTATCTTTCCCTTAAGATGTCTATCCCTGTCTCCTTCAGTCCCAAAGATGCAATCAGGTCAGGCCCCATCTCCAGTCTTAAATGGTATAGACCTACCTAAACTTTCAGACATTGTCACGTGTTACGTTTTTAGTTCGTTATCATTTCAGTGTGATTAATTGTAATCTTGGTAAGCTTTAAACTGAGGGAGTACAAAAATCTTAAAATACCTCATAATATCATTATCGTTAGGCAGTGAGGGAAAATAACAAAAACAAGGAGATCTTTTTCCATGGTTTATGAAACAAACCACAATAGAGGCTTGACACCCAAAACCTTACAGTAGTGGAGACAACATGACATTTTTTGCCCTTGATTCATTCCTAACTAATGAGAAACTTCATCAATCACACTTCAATTTCCAACAATTGATGTCACTTCCAACCATGAAAAAGAAAAACCTGTAACCTGTGTAAAAAACAAATAGTGGGTTCTAAAACTATTTGTCACTCTCTCTATTTCAAATAAGTGGAAAGATATTTGCATATTTTCATTTACTCAGATTACAGAACAGATCAGGAAATGGAAATATATATTTTTCAAACCACACAAATGCCATTCAATTTGAAAATTGAAAGCAGATCATTTGTCTTGTATTCATTGTATGCAACACCTAATTAAAAAAACATTTTTGCAAAGCCTAGAAAAATAATTTAGCGTACCAAGAAGTGCATAACTGCTTTGGGAACAAGATCCTCAACATTTTTCTCACAATGTCATAGTATGATTTCAAAAGCAACTTTGTTACTGTGATTTCAACAGTTTCTGTCTCTGAATTGCTCTCCAATGGCCTCAAGACAGGAGGGGCTACAAAAACCAAAGTACATAAAAAAATATATACCCATAGGACATAGTGAACCAGCTAACAAAGGTGTCAACCATACTTCTCTTAAATGAATCATCGAGACTGACTGTGCATTATGGACTTGTTCAGTATGTGGTTTACTAGCAGTATTTTCCTTCATGGATACACGATTATCACCTCCACGAAAAAAGGATGAAATCCCCCAACTTGATCCACTAATGGTTCCTGGGAAAAATATCATTCATTAAAGAATTTAAAATGTATAGCACAAATGATACTGGTTGATACATCAAACACTTGATTGAAGATAGCCAATAAGAAAGAACATAATTAAATTCATAACAAAATACATGCCTCAACAAACAAACATTATACAGAAAACAATTTACCAGATGTCACGACTTTCTCAACATCTGATGCAACCCGAACACCCTGTTTTTTTTTTAAAAAAAACGCATTATAGTGATTGAAAAGAACAGAGCAAAATAATAATCTATATACCTTATTTTGATTCTCTGAAGTATTAACTACTGAAAAATATGCATGTATTAGAAAAAGTCTAGCCGACTAAACAGGATAAAATTACATAAATACCTGATCAGCCACTACTCCATTTGCATGTCTTGCAAAAATAGATCGGGACTTCACACTTCTATCAGAGACTGGTCCCTTATCAGATTCCAGCGTATCCTATTTGAAATTAAGAAGAGAATTTTAAAACAAAAGATAGAAAAGCATCAACCAGCATTCACATCTAGCATGAAAAACAGAGTATATAATTGGACGAGAGGACATAATATGTACACCTTCACCCTAGAAACTGGTAAAGCAACTCTAGAAGACTTGGTCCGTTGCACTGCAGCTTCGATTGCCTTGCTCCCACCAATAAAATTTGGGTGGGAAGTGTTGACGTAGTCCATCTATAAATTGGTGTAGTTCGGATAAGAAATTATGGACAAGGAAGTGAAATGTCATCAATAGATTGACATCACTATTGACATTAATAAACAAAGTCTTAATATGTTGATAAAATATAAATATAATAATGTTGAGAAAAAATATATAAGCATAGTTGGGATAACAATTAGCACAGTGATGCATTAGAACAGCCAATTTATTGAATATATATATATATATAATCCAGTTAATAAATTAATCCATATATTTGAAAACCATTTATTTATTTTATATTTAAACAATGTTCTCATAGAAGTATAAATTATTATATTACAGGGTGAAAGGTATAATTTTTCTATTTTAATAATAACTAAATCCTTTACTTTTTCTGCATATAAAAAATTTCTTTATTTTATGTTTTAAAACTTTAAATTTTAATCTACACAATTTTATTTTGTTTATGTTTTATTTAACATGCTAGCTATTAAATGAATAAGGAATTAAATGTCACTTTATTAAAAACACAAAGAAGATGAATTTAAAAACTAAAGGAGAGATGAATATAATTTAGGAAGATCTCAAGAGAAGTGTAATTTTCCCATAAAATTATCGAAAAGTTCAAAGTATGCTGAGTGAAACTACTAGGAATTGAATCCCAACATTAGCTTTCAACGTAATTTAACATCAACCAGGGTAGTAAATAACACAATATAGCACCAGAGTGGCACAATGCTGCCACAAGGCTTACATCGGGAAGCCTTTTTTGTCATGGTAGTTGCAGCCATGATGTGTCACCATCTTTCCGTGGTAAAAAAAAACTTCTTTACACCAGTGAACTTCAAGTTTAATTCAACCTAACAAAACCGACTAATGAAATGATATTTACACTCACTTACTATAATTTGATTATATTTCTAATTGACCAAGATCTCTAATACCTTCCCCCAAAAAAATTTATGAGCTATTGAGCTTATATTTTGAATATTTTGTGATTTGACCTCTTTTACACCTGAAACACAGATATAGGTTGTCTTAACACAACGGAAAATTTGATGACCTCTGCTTGGATGAAAAATAGTAAGCATAACCTCTGTCTCATTTGCAGTCACTGACCCGGTGCTTGCAGAGTCTGGTCAACCCAATATATTATTACAATCTCACTGCTTCTAAGTGTCCAGGCATGCGTTCATTCTTCAGTCTCTTGGGCATCATAAGATTCATAGCTCACATGTGTCTGTTCTTTTATATGTTTTTGGTGAGGTTCTTTCTTCAAATTTCCCTAATTTGTCTGTCTTTATTCATTTATCCAACCCCTTACCTTGATCTCTTTTCACATAACTGAAGTGTTTGGTTTTATCTATTAATTCCCTCATTATTTCTGGTTCATTTGTACGTTCTTATTTCTCTTAGAAGTAATGATCGTGTATGTATAATATTTATTAAAGTGGTCATCCTTCTACCCAACTAAAGCATTTTAGGAGATAGCCGCTCCACGGTGACCAGGACAGATAACTAAGACATATATCATTATCTTGGTAGGATTTGTGTTATGCAACCAAGTTTAGACTCCATAATATTAGCAACCAACTACACTTTTTCAGTATCTACTTAAACTAATTGCAATAGGAAGAGCTAGTATACATTTATACATAAAAACTATTGAATAAGTCATGTTTTAGTATACCTCCATTTCTATAACATGTGTTATCATAGTCTCAGAAGGTTCTAGGCCTTCTCGTAAAAAGTTCCCAATAACTTCATCCATACGCTTTTTCAAGAAAGGGAACCTCTGCAGTTCAGTTACCAGGCAGTGATGGCTGATCTGAAGAGAAGAGACTTTAATTTAGCTTATGTTTGTACAGTATTGAAGAAAAGAAGCAGAATAGCAAGTGATAAAACCTTACTTTCATTAACTCATCGTATATAAACCTAGCACACTGAAGACTTGGATCCAATAGGCGAGATATCTGCCTTCGCACAAGAACTTCAAAAGGGACCTAATTACATAGAAATAATAGATAAAGATTTTTTCAGTTGGCCAAAAAAATTACATATTTGACAGGATAAGACTGGGTTCAACTAAGAAAATATCAGAATTGTGTGTGTAATAAGACCTACCTCTGGAACAAACAGTGCTGATTTAGGTCCAGTTGCATTCTGTATGGCTGTGCGAATATCGTCATCAGTCAAATCTTCACATGGATCCACCTCCTGTAAGATAACATTTAATTACATTATAATACGACAGTGGATTTTCACATGGATCCACCTCCTGTAAGATAACATTTAAATGCATTATAATAGGACTGTGGAGCTAGCTCCGAAGAAATGGCTGGAGCAACATGACCATTAGGTGGTTTCGTCATCCATGGATTAGAGTGTAAAACATATATTTTGCCTGTTGCCTAGAATAATTATATAAATGTTCTCATGTAAAATTAATAATATTTTTCCATTTTCCTTGAAATAATTCAATTAGATTTCAATTTATACAAGTTATAGTGAGCTTAGACGGAGTTAGATTATTAAAAAATTTAAAAATGACGATTTAGTTCAACACTTACAATAAACAAAACTTTTGCTTATTAAAACTATTCCTTCAACAAAATTAGACCTTCTATTTATTAATGTTATTTATATAATAATAATTTTAAGACATTTTAAATAATATGGGGCATATAGAAAAGAAAAACTATTATATACCTCCAAGCTCCTCACAAAGATGGATTGAAAAATGTAATGAATTCGTGCACCCGCATAGAGCTCAGATGTAGACATCTCCTCATTCTTTCCCTCTACCATGGAGGAGAATTCTGTTTTTCAACAAGCAAAAAAACAAGATGGCATGATCAAATTTGGAAGGTAGCTATAAGTGGAATACCAATGAACATATACGAAAGAACTGGAATTAATTAACAGATGTCAAAGTCGACGACACAAGAAACCAAATACCAGAGATAATTAAGTACCATTGCAGTATTTTGAAAGAATATTAAGGAGAAGAGCACCCTGTCCAGCCTATAGGAGACCAAGAATCATGAATAAAATTAGGTAAATAGCCAGCAAGAGTAGAATAACTTCTTTATGACTACAAGTTATACAGTATATTTTAAATTAGTCAGTCATAGGACACGTGCCTTAGATTCTGTAATTTCTCCATAGCTTGCATGTTCTTTCGCAAAGAGTGACTAGGGAAGCGCTTACACGTGCTCTCAGCCCTGATAACAAGGCCTTGATATGTTGTGCAAGAATCTGCAGGAGATATACAAGCAAATAGCATAAGACATGCTTAAGTTCAGGTACTTGAATCCTATGAGAATTCATAATAATAAGAACTTTCAGGGAATTATAACTTTAAAATGTATAAGGTAGCAGAAAATGCAATTAAAGCCAGCATTTGAGACAAGTAAAATTAATAACAAAAGCTAATCTGTGTTTTCAACATTGAAAATTCTTTACCTTGTTCAACTTCTTTGCCAATTGAGGAACACCACAACTATCTGCTAGGCCACTGTATATCTTGAATAGCATAAATTAAATCAATATATAGACCTGGCATGTTGATTACTATAAAGCAAAGGTAATTCCTTACAGGGCTATTGCGGAAAAATTTCTCTTCAGCAACAAGAGCATCCTTTATACTTCGGTTCATTAAAATGTCCTAATTTGAGATGAAAACACAAAACTAAATTTCAGCATTGCATGTGAAACAGCAGGCCAATCAACCCATTCACAAGCGCATATTCATCAGCAATGATTTGAGAGGAAACATCGTTACCTCTTGACATCGATTCACAACACCCACATAACCAAGTCGGAGGGGAATAACTTTTCCTAGCAACAGATTTCGCGCATCAGTACCTCTGTCCATGATATCCAACTATAATCCAACCAACACAACACACCCTCAAACTCGTCAGTACACAGAAACACCACAACTAAAATCACAACCACATTCATACATTATACTATACCTTCGTGATGACACCAATCGTCCTGTTCCCTGCAACACAAAAGAAAAAAAATTCCAATCACCACCACCAATCAAAGATACACAAAATGATAATCACTTTAGGCACAAGGAACAAAAAGGCCACCATCAGGATCGGCAATTGCCGCCATCTGAAGAGCATCTGAATTAGCCAAATCGGAATTCGCCGGCGTAACCGCGAGAATAAGACAGGTTGGAGTTTTGATATAAGACATGATCATGGTTCTAATTCGAGCCTCGATATCCGAAGGCTGGTCTCCAACAGGAACCTTGGTGAGGCCAGGGAGATCCACGAGCGTGATGTCTAGAACATTCGGCGAAAAAATCTTCAAACGAATCCGTTTATCAGATACATCTTTGTTTCCCCCAGCTTCCCTATCAGTTTCAGCCTACGTAAGAAAGAAAAAAAAAACAAACAAAACAGTGATGCTTGAGTGACACATTCTGCAAAAAAATCAAATTCGTATTCAGTTGAAATTCAAGGTGAACCTGGATTTCGGAGCGAATTTGGGAGAAGTCGTGGAACTTGCGGCCAGGCAAGTGAAGGAACTCGCCGAACTCGTCCTCAGAGGGTTTGATTTGAACGAGTTGGAGAACGAGGGGCGGCGCGTGCAGATGTCATTGCCGCGTGGGAGGAAGTCGCGGCCGACGAGGGCTTCGAGGACGCTGGACTTGCCGCTGCTCTGGCTTCCGACCACCGCGACCTGAGGGAGGTCGATGGTGGAGTGGCTCCCCACGCGGCTGAAGATGTCCTGGAGCCGGTTGACCAGCGAGACGACCGACGAACCCAGAGGAGCGGCGGCGGCGGCCACCGCCATCGCCAGTTAGGGTTTCCGATATTGGAATACTAAGCAACGAACTAACTAACCGTATTTGTGAGAGGGAAGTAATGAGCTGAGCTGAGAGCGATGTTTGAATGAGGAAGGATTATATATGAGAGGGGGGTTTTCTTGCCGATCAAGGCGGCGCCTGGAAAATCGGAAGTTCGGAATTTTCACTTCATCATAATCATTTTGGCCATGGTTGTAATTTTGAAGTTCGATAATTCAATTTCCAATAATAATAAAGAAAACAAATAAATAATGTGGTTCATTCAGGGGATTTATTTTGTTTAAAAATTACGGACAGGAGTCGTTTTTTATTTTTTTACCGATTTAGGATAAGTCGTGTTTGGATAACACGGATTATATATATCGTGTTTCTAATCTATTTTTACATGAAAAATAAAGAGTCGTATAAGAAAAACACTATTTAAATATTTTAATATTTTTTATTAATTTAATTAAGACAAAAGAATTGAAAAAAGAAAGTCGTGCAACCCTAGCACGAAAAGAAGTTAGTGCAACCCTAACACGACTTTCAATTAATTTCAATTAATAACGTTTCTCAATTTACACGTATTTAATATTAAATTATTATTATTATTATAATTATAAATCAGATTAAAATAATTGTTATTATAAACATAAATCATATTAAAATAATAATTATTATTATAAATATAAATTACATTCAAATAATTATTATTACCAAAAAATTATAATAATAACATGAAATTTGAAATATATATTTATAAAATAATTTTACCAAAAATTATAATAATAACATGAAATTTGAAATACATATTTATAAAATAATTTTAACAAATAATTTATATTAACAAAATCATATTAATTGGAAGTCGTGGTTAGGGTTGCACGACTTCCTTTTCTCTTAATTCCTTTGCCTTAATTAAATTAATAAAAAAATATTCAAATATTCAAATTGTGTTTTTCTTGCACGACTCTTTATTTTTCACGTAAAAATAGAAAATCGTGTTTTGGAAACTCGACTCCTATATATATTTCGTGTTATCCAAACACGACTTATCCTAAATCGATAAAAAAATAAAAAATAACTCCTATCCATAATTTTCAAACAAAATAAACCCTCTAACGTGAATGAACCTATTCTTGTAAGTCTTTGGTGGCATTTTTTTCAAGATACAAATTAATCTTAAATGTGGGATAACTTGCTCAAGGTTTGAGAGTTGATGATAATACCCATCCTAAAAGCACAAGATCTAAAAAAGCTAGTATGAGACAATTTTCCTAGAACATTAAGAATATATGCATTGAACTTTTAAAACAAAGATAAACTAATGGACACATTTAACAAAAATATAACTATTAAAATTGAAGATCCAAAAAGAAAAAAGAAAGAATAAATGAGTGTAAGATAAAACCTCTTAAAACTACTATAGTAGTGTATGATGAATTAGATGAAGAAGAATTGGTTGTATCAATGATGAATTAGATGAAGAAGAATTGGTTGTATACATAGATGATGAGGTGATTTTCATGTTAAAAGAATTAAGAAAAATCTTGAAAAAGAAAAACAAGTTTAGAAGGTCCTCTTAAAGAAATGACTCTAGGTTTAAGAAGAAATGAAATATTATTTGTCATGAATGCAAGAAACCTAGAACATGGGGAGAATGTCCATGATCTAAAGGATAGAAACCTTACTTTAACAAAAAGAAGAAAAATATGATGGAAAAGGAGACTCAAACTCATATAGAAGCTCTCACAACTAAGATAACATGCAAGTTAACGTATGTCTTGTGGTAAACATAGAAAATAAAACAAAGTTAACTTCTCCAACCGATTTCTTCATTGAAATTGCACTTGATTCATCATCATGGAAAAGAATTCTCCGACTAATAAAAACTTTAATAAAAAGACTGTTTGACACTTCTTGAAAAATTCATTTTCTTTGTGAAACTAGTCGAAATGGAAATACATTAGAAGTTCCTTTAAACCTAAAAATATTGTTTCCACTTTCACTTTGTTATAAGTTTTGCTCATGGATTTATTTGGACTAGCTAAGACATTGAGTCTAAGAGGAAAGAAATCTGGGTTGGTCATAATAAATGACTATACTAGATTTATATGGGTATACATGTTTCACCTCAAAGACGATTCTTTCAAAGTGTTTGAGATATTACACAAAAGAGTATAAATAGAAAGAGACTTTTGCGTCTCAAGCATTAAAAATGATGTTGGTATTATGCTTGAGGATATGTAGTTTAGAACATATGGTGAAAAGAATAGAATTTCGCACAATATCTTCATTAATAACACCTAAATAGAATGGGGTAGTTCAAAGGACAAAATATATATGTTAAGACTAAGTCAATATGATTTTATAATATAAAAGTACTACACAACCCATGCAAGACAAAATCTTAGTGATAATAAATAAGACTAAACATTGAACTAATTATTCCTTATTAGATTATCTTAACTATATATGTGTGATTATGTGTATAATATATGACTTTGTTTATATATATACATATATTATGTGTCTACGTGTATCTATCATTACTATAAACAACATTAATCATGCTTTATGTATAAACATGACTAGACAGTCTAATGATAATCAATAAATAATAATGAAAAGATTGCAACACATCTAATCTTATTTCTACATATAAATTAAGCAGGAAATAAGTTAAATTACTTGTTTATGTATTGTGTTAATTAGTTATTCAAAATAATGTACAATGTACTAACTTTTTATATTAATATTGATTATATGGAATGAATATATGTTGCAACAACTCTTTATTAATTTTATGAAAAGAAACAATCATGTTGAACTAATCCTGCTTTACATCACACAATGAAAAGGAAATATATAATATATGATATCTTATCTTTGCATCTAGTTTTTATTTTTATATCTAACAACACGCATAAAGGCTTTCTATACATTCTATAAGAAGAACCCAAGTGAAGAAACATGCTAAATCAATTTATTATGTATATCAAGTTTAAATAAGGCCAATACATTCTATAGTGACTATATTTTTGAAAACCTATAAAAGCAAGAAGAAAACCAATACATAGACACATTCTTAGTTTGTATGGTCAAAGAGAAAGCCTTCTAATATCCTTGCATTGTGAAGTTACACCTCTTTATAGGAAACCATTTACTATATATCTTTTCTAAGAGAATTTTTTCTTAGGTTCATTTTATTTCTCTCTATAGCAAAAAATGTAATAAATACTACTCATAGTTTTTAATCTTAAGAGAAGATTAAGGTGAGATAAGCATGTGTGACTTTGTGTACTCATGCTTACTAGGGATGATATAGTATACTTAGTTGTAGTATGATTGTAATGGAACCTTTTAAGAGTTTCTTAAAGAAAAATTAGATATACACCAAGAATTAGGGTGAATCAGTATAAACATAACGTGTCTTTCTTATTGTTATAAATGGTTTATCATTAGACAACCTATTATTTTTTGCGAAGAAAGTCTGAAGTTCTATTCAACTCTCATATAGAACCACATATTATTTAAGAACTCTACAAAATATTACTAGAACCATGTTATGTTAAAACTCTTTATAAAAACACTTTTAGGTGAAGGTTGTGAAAATTGCGTGTGTGTTGTATAAAACAAAATATTAATCATATTTTTATTAGATAAAATTCACTGTAAATTGTGGAGAGGAAGAAGATCCATCATCATATATTTCCATTCTTTTGAATGTGAATGTTTTTTCCTAAACACTAAGAATTAACTAGGAAAATTTGATTTTAAGGTGGATAAAGGAATATTCTTTTAGACTTACAAAATGTTCACTAACTTTGGTGGTAGAAGAATAGTAAATATAAAGTTTATGATTCTTTATAAACAGATAGGAAAATATCAAATCTTAAAAATCATTTTCCAAATGTGCATATTAGAAGAACAAATGAAGAAAGGATAAAATGAAGTTTAGGCACTAGAAAAAGTCCTTTTAACAACAAGCCACAACCATAATTGAGAGATTGAATATACGTGACATCCCATTCTTAAAAATAGATAATTAGATATAAGGACGAAGGAGAAAGGAACAAAGGGTCTTTTAGATATCAAATTTCTTATACCTTTATTTATCGAACCTAAAAATATATAAAAAAATTTATCACATAATAATTAGATTATGACAATAAAAAAAGAGCTTAACTATTTCATAAAAAATTATGTTTAAAACTTAGTTTCTTAAAAAAAACATAATACGAAACAAATGTGTATATAAAATACGTATGATGCAAAAATAAAAAATAAAATTAGATTAAAAGATATATATATATATATATATATATATATACTTTATTAAAATATTTGAACTAGCAATTAGATTACAAGCTATTAAAATCTTTTTTACATTTGTACCTCATAAAAATATATTAATTCTATCATATCCATATTAAAGTGTCTTCTTAAATGGAATGTTTAAAGAAATATTTATAAAATAGTCTCTTTGTTTGAAGATTTATTTAACATAGATTATGTTTATAAACTGAAAAATATTTTATGGTCATCAACAAACTTTTGGAACTTAATTTGACCAATCAATTTCTTATCTTTTGAGAATTAATTTGATGAAAGAAAAAATTAACACAAATCTATTTTAAAGAATAAGTAAAAAATTAAAGATTAAACTCAACTAAAAACAATTTATTTATCTTAAACTAACATTAATATTAGACTTTCTTTTCTATGCTGAAAATATCAACAATATAAGTTTTTTAAAATTGAAAAAAGTTATATATATATATATAAGATTTCTTTTAAATCTAAAATAGTATTTTTATTAAAAAAAACACTTAGAAAGAAATTTTGAGATGTCGTGAGCTATCTATCTTATAGGATTCTTTCAAGCCTAACGTTGATGACGCGGTCGGGTTTGGAAATTCCTACACAGCCAAAATGAAAGCTCCTTTTCACACTATTTTGGTTGTCAAGTCAAGTGTTTGGTTTTCAGGGCATTGACAATTTTTCACCAAATCTGCACAAAATATTCCTCTATAAAGATTTTTAAACCAAAAACACGAAAAGTTTTATTTTTCATAAACTAAAATAAAATTTTGAATAATAATTACGAGAAATTTTCACAACATAAACTAATTTTAACTTACAAAAAATAATTATTTTATTTTATTTTTCTTCGAAAAGTCTTTATGAAAAACTTAATTTCTTTCCATTTATATATAAAAGCATTTTGATGCTTGGTGAGTGCGTAGAAATTTTGGATGATATGGACCACTCGAGCATCACATTATTGATTTCTTGTTTAGACATGTTTTTATTTGCTTAGTTCATTGCTTTTTTTCTATTTTTCTATTTCTCTCTGATTTTCCATTTTAATTGGTAAAACTTAATTCAAATGTCAATTTAAGTCAAATTGAAATTTTTGAATAAACCCTTTGCAAGCTTTCAGTCAATTTATTTTCAATTTCTCTTCGAGTTTAACTGGATTTTTTATGTGTTTACTCCAAGTTTTTAGTCCTAAAATCGTCTTTGTGTTTAATTTTCATGTGAATAAAAAATAGTAAACACATTGATTTATGTATAATTCCAGTGATGGAAATAAAGAAGGAGATAAAATTATTTTTATGGATTAAAGTAAAACAATTATGTTTACATGTAGGAAGTTAATCAATCTTTTTCAACAAATAACGAGAAAATATTATAGGAGGGCAACCTCATCTTCTTCGCCTACAACATTAATATCGCCACGAGTAGGTTTTTGACAATATTATCAATGAAAATCTCAAAGATGGAGAGATCCTTAAGGGTGGCACATAAGTTATTGAATTTCATCAAGAAGATTCTTAATGATCTTGAATTTTATGTAGGAGATTATCATAGAGAAAAGATAGGGAAAAAAGAGAAAAGAAATGGTGAAAGTAACAAGAAAAAATAGAGAAATAACACATTCCACGACGAATGATGATCGAAAATGTGGATCACCTATAAATGGTCAACAATACGATACATTTCTTTGTAACATACTGTTTTTCACATGACAATAAATTAGTATTTTCAAAAGAGTATAAATATCTTGAATTTAAAAGGAGCAACCCAAACATGTTATTTCAAAAACAAAGGAACTACAAAAAGATTTGTGTTTAAAGTGAAAAAGACAAAAATGAGTGTTACATACTTCATTTATAGAGCTATTGAAGTAGTCACTAACCACCAACAAACTAACTAACCAGCTAAAAGATCTCAACTAAGAACCTATGACCTTGGTTTTCAACCATCCCAAGAGGTAGTGGGTGTATGGTGTACGTGCGAAGATATAAAAAACGTACAAAAAATTTATGTATTACGCAGAAGTCAATCCTTTCATCTTACGATGGGATGCAATATAAACCAATGAGAAACTTGGTCAAAGGCAATTGTAATAACAAATAAAAAACACGAGTAAAAAAATCAATATTACCCGCTATTTCTAGCTGTTATATATAGTCAATCTGCTAGACATCCGGTGAACAAAAATGTAAACTGCATCAACCTAGAAAATTGCTATGTAGAATATCTGACTAATCACCAAACAAAGATGGTAATAGTAATATACATCAATATACAAATAGTACTCTCGAGTCTCAACTGAAACCTCATCTACTCCTGTTATTCTTTACGGAGCCTTGGTAAATAACGATAATGCTATATGAGAACAAAAGGAACTTGGATAAAAAATGCTCTCAGCCAACACCGAGTAACATTTTAATGGTAAATAGTAATAATTGAATGCACTCCAGCTCCAGCAGGACCCTCTTTTTAAACAGCTCCAGCAGCAGGGTTCCAGATCTCAAAAATTGCATAAGCATAAACAAATTAATAAAATGCTGAGCAAATTTATTGTACTAACAAGCACAATCTAGGAGCTCATTCATCAGCCATGGGATCTGTTAGCAACGAAATAATATCAAGAAGGGGGGGTTGAATTGATATTATGCTTGTATAGAAACTTTTTCGTAAAAGAAAAACTACTGGTTCAATTCACAGAAAATTAGTCGACTGATAAACGCGTAATAATAAGTTAGTTCTTACTTGCACGAGTATATCGGATGATAAGGGAAGAGAAAATATGACACCAAAATTTATACTTGGTTCGTTCTTTATAAAAGAACTACGTCCAGATCTATGATCCATAACCCACGTATCCTAATCACTATAAAAGATTGTATTCTTTATACAAAAGAATCTTTCTTGAACTCTACAAGAAATCAAAAGAAACTATCCTAAACACCATAGAATAGACTTACACCCACAGACTCAACCAGAATCTATGTGATCACCCCAATCACAGTCGCAGGGTTCTAAAACCCACTTACAATCTCTAACCCGAGATCAAAGAATAAAAAGTTACAGTAACAGAAATAAAGTTCTTGACAAAACAGTGAAAACGAAAAACTCTATGCGAGATCTTCTTGCTCGTTAAAGTTGTAGCTTCTTGGGAGTTTTTTCTTCTATTCTTTCGCTACTTCGAGCGTCCTTGAAAATAATATTTATAGACTCCACGAAACGTAATGGGTCTTTGCTTTTTGAAAGAGCTAAAACGCGTTCTGCACGTATTTACTGCATAAGGAAGGTGCGAAGAACAGAATAGTCGACTGAAGACATAGACCAGTGTGTTATTTTCATTAAACCTCGTATACCTGGTATATTTAATGAAAAACGTCGACTAGACAAGAAAAATTAGTAGACTAACCGATGAATAATAAAAACAACAGTTTATCATTATTCATATGATTAATCTATACAAGTAATCTATCATCTCGAACAAACTTAAAACATTTAAACAAGTATTAACCACGCATCCAACACAGAATTAAACACAATTAACAACTCAACAAACATCATCAAATCTCAAATCATTCATCGGGATCAAAACCTGA
>JAMXMO010001458.1:0-12273 GCA_030347555.1 Lablab purpureus | reverse complement strand
TAACTTTTACTTACTTTGAAGCAACTGAGTTGTCCAGTCACATTACTCCGGAAGATGAGTTGCTACAAACAACTTTGAAAAATTTTAAAAGCATCTCCACTGGAGATGAAGATGCTTAATGGACTGATCAATTGTTAAATCAAACTTTTTCTTTAATTAAATTAATATGCTTCTAATAAATTCATGTAGTTTCTTATTTTTCAATTAATTCAGTCATAAATGTAAAAATTATTGTTATTTCTCTTAACCTATATTTATTTCATGTAGGGATGCTAACATGACCAGATCGAATGAATTTCACTTTTCTATCCTTATTCCCGAAGTAAAAATTTATCTTCACTCTTAGTCCCATATCTAACAAGGACCAAATTTTTGTCTCATTCTCATCTCCATTAGATAAGGACATATGCACATCGAATAACAAGTATAATCATATTCGCTCATTCTTGTTTCCAATATTAGATAAATAATTTTTTATAAAAAAATAAAAATCACAATAAAGGAAACATGATATTATAAAGGAGTCAATGTCAGAATGATACACTTCTTCTTTTCTCTAATGATAAATATCAATAAATAAATTATATGCATGAGTACAAAATTAGAGTATCATCAACTAACAAAAGAACAAACGTCAAATTATTATAAAAAAAAAATGATCAAATGTATGTTATAAATTACGAAACTAATAATCAAATAAAAGTTAATATAACTTGTTTAGGTTTTTTAACAAATTACATGTGTTTTAGCAATTTAAAAATAATAATGAATACAAGGACGATGATGAGATATTGGGACGGATACGAGAATAAGGTTGAAATAAGTATATACATACACATTCTTGTTCTCACACCTAATTTAATATTAAGATATTATCCACACTTATACTTATATCTAAATAATATGGTTAAATATGTTTTTAGTTCTTGAATTGTTTTGTCAAAATTATGTTTCGTTCCTGAGACAAATTTTGAACAAATTTTGAACTTATTTCATCCTTATGTTTTATAAACTTGTGTAAACGATCCTTGATGATGTGTAAGAATTTCTTTTTATTTATTTATTTTTCTTTTTTCATAGTTTCCTACTTCACTATCATTCATGTCTTAAGTTTTTTTCACTTTTTTCCCTTCTATTTTCTCTCATTTTCTTCTCCTTAAATATGTTTTTATTTGTCATCGAGGATTATTTACACATGTTTATAAAGTATAAGGACGAAAAAGATCCAAAATTTGTCATAAAAACGAAACACAATTTTGACAAATAATTTAAGGACTAAAAACATATTTAACCCCTAAATAATATAATAATACATATTTAAGTAATATTCTCATAAACTAATTAATTTGTCATCTTAATCCTTCAATATTCAATAACAACTTATAATAAATTATATTTCTTACATTTTATTTTACTTTATCCCCCTTATTCCACCTCTCTTTTCATCCAATAATTATACTATTTTTGTTTTGTATATAAGTATTTCCGCTCCTGCATTTTTTTATTGAAAAGTTTTACTTTTTCATTTTTCATATTTTATTCAATCTGATAGCATGTATAAAATGTAAACAAAATTTTTCTAATATATCAGTTTTAGAGACAAATACAACAAATAGTCTCATTTACTCTTCATGTTACAAATTTAATTTTCGAGAAACCAAATTTCCTACTTAAAACAATTTGATAAAATTTTCAATTTTTTTCAACAATTAATTAGAAAAGATAAAGAATTTTTTTAAAAATAAAGAAAACTTACTAAAATTCGACGCCACCAATACTATTTTAAATTAGGAATTTCATTTCTCTAAAAAAAAATCTAATTTTTAATCTAAAGAATAAATCGTTCTATTCTCATAAATCATATTGGCATATACATTCATTTGGGAATTTTTTTATGGGTTTATTAGTGGAAAAAAAATCTCAAAAATGTCATAACATATATAAATTGCTTAGCATGTATAAAAAGCTATATAAAAAATCATAAACTTATTTTAATAATTTTTATTCATCTACAAAAATTAATATTTAATCAATAATCGACAAAAAAATATCAATACACGGTAAAAAAAATCAAATATAATTTAGTTATATGTGTTTCTTTTAATTACCTAATAAATCACAAATATATTAATTTTCACTATTAATGTCACAATTACCTTTCTCACATCACTTAAAATATCCAAACAAAAAAAAAAAATATATCATAATAATATATTCCCAAAATTCAAATTAAACACCATCATTTACAATAAAAGACTCTAGTAGAATATAAAAGACTATAATAAAATAAAACAAATTATAATAAAACAAAATAATAAAAACTCTACACTTAAAGCTTGAGTGACAAATTAAGATTGGAAGATGCTTCATTCGAAGGTTCTTTTCGAATAGAATGATCAATCAATTTTGTTGTTGCAAACATTGACATGTTTTTGAGTTGGCTTGATGAAGTGCCAGAATAATTGGAAAAATAGACAATGTTTCAATAGTGGTTTTATCTTTTCATCATATAACTTCAAACAAAGTGTTGTATCACACTTTATAATTGGATAATCATTTTTCATATCTCCAAACCCATCAAATATTGATTTCCCACGATTCCTTTTAAACACCGAATGTTCATATCTTGAAGTCCAAGGAAGCTTATGAATTATGGAGTCATTTCGAACCCCAAGTGCCTTATTAAAGGACACTCCATAAATAGAATGAGAGTTATAAAAACTTGAATAATAAGGATAATAAGAAAAATTTCTTAACTCTTTAACATTGAAACCTTGACAACGCTTTGCAATAGCACGTTCTTTTTGTGTGCATTTTGGTGTCCTCACAAAACTTGTGAAGTAGAAAACTTTTTGTTGCAATAGTTGCAATAAAAAAATTTCGCTTTTTCTACCTCTGTATTCTTCTTATCTACACCTCTCGAGTGAGAAATAGATGAATCAATTACTCTATCAAGTGAAGGTTCTTGAACAACATCATCATCCTTTGACATCTTCATAAAATCAATCAACATTTTAGTAGTAGAATTTGAACATTAATCTTGATTGGCCTTAAGACTATTTTGTGAGTATAGTTCTTTATAATGGTTTGTAACAAGAGAATGTTATTTTGAAATCTAGAATAAAATAGGCAAAAAGTGATACAAACAAGATTATTTATTCGCAAGGAGTATTATCATGTCTACATCAATAAATAATAAAAATATCAAATTGTGTTGTTATTTTGAATCAAAATAATATAAAATATAAAAAAAATCAAATTTTTTTTAACTACTTTCATCATCAAAATTTCCACATTTAATCACAAAATTAAAAGTAATATTATGTTCAATCATCAAAATTTTATATTTAATCATAAATTAAAATAAATTATTAACTAGTTGAATAATCAAAATTTCTATATTTAATTAAAACAAAAAATAACTTTTTTATACACCACATCAATCACGCTATAAGATAAATTGGTATATTTGAAATTGATTATATTATTGTGTAGTTACTTAATATAATCTCCAAAGAAAATATATGCAATAAATCTTAGTTTTTAATGACATTTTTTTCCTAAAAGCACTACACTCTTTACCCATCCCTCCAATTTGTTTTAGATTCGCGTCATTGCACACAACTTGGAACCATATATACTACAATTTAATTTTAAAATGAGTAGTTGTATATAACTTTTAAAATTACGTAACAACATTTTTATTTCATGGACAGTATCTATATTTACAAATTAATAACCTTTATCTTATAATAAGTTCTCATTCAACTGTATATATCAACTTTAACATAAAATTTAAAATTAAAATCTTAATTTATAAAAATAAAAAGAAAAATTAATCTAAAAATAACGACTTTTATAAGTTCAAAAAATATTATTAAAATAAATCCTTACAAGATTTTCAAATTAAAATAAAAATTTAAGAATGATACGAAACAAATAAGACTAAAAAGAATAAATTAAAAAACTTTATGTCATGATGCTTCCTCTAGATATATACTGAATAATCTGATATAATAATGTGATCGAATTCAAATATTATTTAATATAGTTTAGTTTAATTCCCTGCTCTTATGTCACTGATGTCATTGAAAGATAATAAAGTTTAATAAATAACGTTACTTTTGCATTAAGTATTTACTTTTGTTTTTTATAATTTTTGTATATTATTGTTATTGTTGCATATTTTTTACAACATAACACTTTGAACATTCATTGTAATATTTGGATTAAATTTGAACAAATTTAAACATTTCATATTAATTCATTTTACTTATAAAAAAATTATATATAGTTAACACTTTAAATATATGTTTTATCTTATTAATTATGATTATCATATACTAATTTTCATGAATCATATTATTTTTAAATATTTCATTTATCTCATAAAATATACATTAAACTCATAAATACAACATAATAATGTATATTTATATTTGTTATCATTAAAATTATAAAAATAAATAATTTAATGATTTTAAATGAGTATAAATGATTTGAGTCTTAACTATTTTTTTATGATGAAACGTACTTTTATAAATTTTAAATTTAAATAAAGCAAAGAAAAACAAATATAATAAAAAAAAACTTCGTAAAATAATGTCTGAGTAAAAGAGACAAGAGACAGGTATAAGACAAACACATAAATACAAAAAGACTCATGTTCTATACAAGTGGAAGTATCGGTGTTATCCACGGCGGCAGGGCAGGGCGCGTGCGGTGGGGTAGAGCTGTGCGTGACGTTGTGCTATATTAGTCTTTTTACCGGTGCAACTCACGGGATTATTTTATATTTTTAAATTATTATATATTTTTAAATTATTGTAAATATAAATATTTTAATAAATGTATTAAATAATTTTGTATAATGTATACATAAATTTATAAGAATTTATATTATTATGTTTATGTTTTATAATAATGTGAAAAACAGTTTTATATAATTTATATAATAAAATCTTACCATTTATTTGAACCAATAATATTTTATATTGTTTTTTGTACTTGTGTAAATCTATATGTGTAAAATAGGTATTTATGAATTTGTTTAAAGCATTAAAAAAAGAAACCAATGTAAAGATTACAAATTCAAAATTTTAGTAAGAAATAACTTTAGAATATCATTCACAGAGAGATATATTTGATAAAAATTAAGTAAGACTTTGAATGGATAATTTGAAATTACTTTCAAGATTATATATTTGTATTTGATTGAATAATTAATTTTATTAAATTAATTGTGATAAGTAATAAATAAAAGTTAAATATATTAAACATAAAATATGTTTTGTATTAGAGCATAAAATAGAGTGTTACATATGTTGTTTTTTTAAAGATTTTTAAAAATTTATTTGTACATCATATTTTTAATTGTTATAGTTACATTTTCATTTTGGTCTAGAATGAGGATTTTCAATCCTTTCTTTGATTTCACATTAAAAACAATAACATATAATTGTCCACGTGTAAATATCGAATTTGGTAGACAAAATCCAATTGTCCTTTACTCTTATTGATTGTTATTTCAAAATAGATAGATATGAGAAATTTCCTTTTTTAAACTTGAATGGAAATCCTCGAATCGGATGACATCAAATGTATAGAGATTTTATCATCAATGTTTTACTTGATCAAGATTTACCAATTTTCAATTTAAGTTTATGATTAGAAATACTTGAACATTTAATTTCATTTAAGAACGTGGATATTAAAGATAGAATATGAAATCATCTACTTCTTCCACATAATCAATTCTAGGACAAAGTATAGATCATCAAAAATGCAGGAAACATATGTTATGGTAAATTCGAATAAACAAACTCAACCAAGAAGAGAAAATGTGATATATGCTTTTGAATTATAAGATTTTTAGATATATGAATATTAGCTTCACCATTTTTTATATATGTTACCATCTTCGATCCGAAGAATTCAATAAGCAAACTCTTTGATATATTTGTAATTTCAACAAATTTTACAATGTTTAATCTCATATTTTGTAATAGTTTTTAAGAATTTGTAATCATTTCTTAATTTTAAGTAATTAATTGATGATTTTAAAATATTTTATCTTTTCCATTCTTTACAATAGATAAATGTCACTATCTTAATATTGTTCTTACTATTTTTTTCATATATTTCAAAATAATTAATAAATATTACAAATGAGATATTACCATTAATTCTTATAATTAAAAAATAATTATAATAATTCTAACAAATACTTTAAATATTGTATTTCTATTTTTTTATAAACATCTTTTATTAATTAAGTTTTCTATTTTTTTATCTGAGATATTTATTTTTTCATAGAATATGATTTAAGTATATAATTAAAATTATAAAGTATAAAATGAAAATTAATTTTTTTTTCTAAAGATCCAATATAAATTTTTAATAAAAAAGTTAATAAAAATTTAAGTTTGTTTTTTACTTATTTTTTATATAACATTTTTTTAATGTTTAATTTTTTTAATAAATTAAACACAAATCATTTTATGTTTTCATTAAATATATGAATTAAAAATATAAAGGTTATTTTAAATATAATAATTCAGTGGTTTTCATAAATTAAATAAAAATGTTATGTATGTAAAAATAAATTTTTATATATACTATTTAAAATAAAATATTTATTTAAATTACATAAACTTATAGTAATAAAGTTTATTATTACTTTTTATAAATAATTAAAATATATTAATTACATAAAAACTATTTTAATTTTTTTCCCACAAAATTCTTTTGTAAAAGAATCAATAGTAAATTAAATATAAATTCTTTTTTAATTTTATGAAAATAATATTAATATTTAAATGTTGTAGGTAATATTTTTCAAGTTAAACTCAAATATTAATCTATAATTTTGTAAAATTTCTTTACTCATTCCAAAAATAATATTGAAAAAATCTTATAGGAAAAATACTAAAAATTAATCATAATTTAACGAAAAATATAAAATAATGATATTTTAAATCAATTAATTATTCTATTAAATAATTAGTAATATTCTTTTATGTATATATATATATATATATATTTATATATATTATTTATTCATTTATTTTATGTTAGATATAATTTAGAAAGAAGAAAGACATAAAATAAAATTGTAGCTAAGATACACTTAGTAGTACTCGAAACCAATAAATTTGACCTTAGCATGAAATCTCAAGTCAACAATGGAAAGAAAAGAGTGTATGATACATTTTCAAAATAAAATACAATTGTCCTAAACTATTTTAAAGAAAATAAAAGAATGAAACTACAATGCAAAATATAAATACGAATAAAAGAGGCATCATTACATTAGTTCGAGTAAAGTATTTCAAACAATATATCAAAAATAGAAAAATCAGTAAGCATAATCAATAAAATAATAAACCATATAAAAGTCTAATTTGGATATATGTACATTGTTGAGATAAGTATTCACTTGTCCCTCAATGTTAATGTTTCGCTTCAACGTCTTCAAAGGAATATTGACCTTTACTTTAACATGGTCAGAATTCAAGTCCACTAATTCAGAATCAATATCATCACTTCACTTAAGAATCTAGTAGGTAAATCCTATGAAAATATATGCACAATTAGACTATATATAATTAGTTTTCATAATATCAATATCATGAACTATAAATATTACTCAAAAACAAAACAATGGAAGACCTTTGCAATTGGAAAAATCAAATACAAAGTGAAATTAAATGTGTCTCTTTAAAAGGAGAAATTTATAATACAATGAAAAAGGTAACATTTGATTAGAATGCATACAACACAAAGTAATCAGGTTAACACATAAATATAAAGTTATATATAAAATGTATCTAAACATAACTTCCATCATTACATTTTTCACAAAAATAGAAATATGGGTATATTGCTTTCAAACACATTACACAATACATTTAAAAAAGTCCAATGATAAATAACAACAAAATGAATTTTCAACAAACATGTTTAACTATAGCCAAAACTACAAAAGTATTTTCCTATAATAATAAACTTTTTTTAAAAAGAATTCAAATATAAACAACACACAACACAATAAGGAAAAAGTAGAAAATGTTATATTGTACTTTAATGTCCTGTAGGACCATTTCCATAGAGAATGGAAACTTCTACTTCGTAAAGTCAGCCACAAACCACAAATGTACAACCCTAGTCACAACATTCCAATTTTCTTTTTTTTGTGGGGTAAGTTCTTCTGTGAAATTGATTTTGTTGTTTATAGCCGACATGATCAATACTCAAACCAACCAAGTGAAACACAAGTAATGAAATGTATTACAGCTCAAATGTAAAACAAGTAATAAGACATATATAGTTTAAGTTGTAACCCTAATCGTTAAAAATTGAAAGAAAAATAAATTAAACCAAAACTTAATTTTAAAAATCTTGAAAACCCTCCACACGAAAAAAAACAGAGTTTGTTTCAAAATGGATATCTTTTTAACCTTAAATTTAAAATTATTTGGTTTTTTAAATCCGGCCAAAACCAAATAAAACCTAAAACCTAAGTTTAGAATTATGAAAACTCTTCACACCAAAAATCCAAACTTTGTGCCAAAACTAAAATCTTCTGAAACCTAAATTTCAAAATATTGGATATTTTAAATCGCACCAAAATTATAAACTATGTATGGTATGTTAACAGAGCACGCAGAACACTTTACCTCACTGTAATACCATTGAAGCAAACTCAAAGAACTCTAAAAACACGGAATAAAGAAATGGTGGTAGCATGTGCCATGCTGCTGCAGGATTTCACAGTGATTGTAACATGCTTTTGGAAAGGTATGTGAGTCTGCTAAAAAGTAGAGTTTGAGATGGAAGAAAATGGGATTTCAGAAAAGAAGTATGTAAAAGCAGAGAAGAAAAATGGTGGTGTGCGTTTGATTTCAGAGTTTTGCAATGTTTGTAGCATGTTTTGGGAAAACTCTAATACAATAATAAGGGTTTCGGATGGACATGCGAGAGACAGGGTGCGAGAGAAAGAAGATTAGAAGAAATCAAAAGAGGCCTTTTGCAGAAGAAATGAGGAGAACGGAGTTTTGAAGAAGAAAATGAAGAGGCACACATGCGAGAGAAGGAAGCATCAGGAGAGCACGTTTGCACGTTTAGGTTTACGTCCAGCGAGGTGAGTGAAACGCGTGTCAGTAGCAAAACGCACTACGTGGCATTAATGCGTCCAACCCACTTATAGTAAACTTTTAAATTTATTTTATTTTTATTTTTTTACAATTTTGAAACACGTAAAAAATTTCCATTTGTGTATTCTTAAATTGTACTATAATTTATTGATTGATTGATTGATGTAAGGAATAAGGTGGTAAGAAAAAGTGGATAAGAAAAATTAAAAGAGATAAAAAGAATAAATACGAAAAGATAAGATAAAAAATTATATAAAGTATTTTTCCGCCTTAGTCAAATAAAGTACATAAAATATACATTAATATTTGGAATTTTAATGTATTACTAAATAAAATTAATATACACTTAAAAATTTAACATATAAATTTAAAGTTATTCAATAAAAGAAAATTCATTTAAACAGTTTTAAAAAGTGATTCTAATAAAATATATACACAAATGAAGTTGATTTAATATTTATTACAAAAAATTTTAAAATTTTAATTTTTTATTAGCAAAAATATTATTAACTAATTAAAAATTATATTAAATGTCATTTACTAAAATTATTATTTATTAATTTTAAAATTTTAAAAATATTTAAAAATAATATATGATATTTTAATATAAATATGATCAAAATAAGATAGTTAAGACAAATATGAAGATTAAATTGTATCTTAAGTATTTTTGAAAACTTTTCTCAAATACAATTTATAGAAGCAAAATTAAAAAAATTATGAAAAAAACTGAAATTTTCATTGTGAGTTTGAAAATAAAGATGATATACAATTTTTGTTACATTATTTTATTTCCAATGGTAATATTAGTTACATGTGGTTCCTTAACAAAAACTAAAATTCTCCTATCTTTCAACAATCGATTATTTTTCATTAGTTAAAATTAAGAGTATTAATTATCTTACAATACAACATGTAATGTAATATAATATTAGTGTATCTTATTTGATATATTAATTTATTTTATCTTTTTGTGTGAAATACAAATTTATTTAATATATAATGTATATATAATGTTTAAAAAATTATATAATTTATTATTATTTCATATATATAATAAATATATAATTTTACTATTCAATAATATTAAGCTAAAATAATTTTATTAAATAATATTACTATTATTAATTAATTAAATGAAATTTGACGTACTAAATTAATAAAAAAATTGTTTAATGATCTGGTAGCATGGGTTCTCTCAATGGATCATCAAAAACATTTTTCTAAAATTTTTAAATCAATTCTTTTATGAATTTAGTATAATAATAAGAAAAATATCATAATTAAAGTGAACTAAATTAGTTGCGGCCGAAATCAATTTTGGTCCTTATGTAAATTCTTTTCTGATCTTTATAAAAAAATTAAATATGATGACTGATATAACATTAATCGCTACAATCTTTTTTAAAATTTTGATAGCAATATTGCTAGCAGATTTAGTATTAGAAATTTGAATTAAACGAACAATAACATAAATAATGAATAAAAGTTTTATTATCACCATTAATTCATCCTTCAATAGATTTTTTATCAAAATATATTCTCTAGGATGAGTTATTATGTAGTTACTGATTAAATTTGATGGTTAATTTCGGTCTCTATTTGATTTTTAGTAATTTATGAACATCATCGATTTTGTGAAAAAATGTTAATTTTACAAAATGTTAATTTTACAAAATGTTAATTTTATTTGATAAATTGATAGAATACTTCTTATTCTTATCCATTGTGATTATGTGAAAATAATTAATAAACATTATAACAAAATAAATTTAGAAGACCGTGAAAATAAAAACATATTTAAATGTTTCATATCAATATTTATGAATCGCATTAGCTGGATATTATACTTTAAAATAGTGTAATATGGAAAACCTTCCCAACACCGTTATAACAAATAACAAAGACAGCTCAAACATTAACAGTGCAAGGTGATTCATATATATATATATATATAATGTTTGTTTTTATCTTTAATTTTTATCATATCATATATTTTATAAATTTATAATTTTTTAATGTATATTAGAAGAGTATGCAAATTTTAAGTGACCATACTCATTTTTCTTAAACATGTAATATTGTATGTTAAGTTTACCTCAAAATAAGGTCAAGTTTAAGACAAGGTGAATAATACCTTCACCTTAGGTCTCTTTAAAAATTTAATTTGTATGTACTTTTTCAAAATCATTTGAAACTAAAGCACTGAGTAGTATTTTATTATGTTGTTTACATTTGTGATTATACCATTTAGAAAAATATATCCATAGATATCATTCTACATTTCTTTTCAAGTTTTATTATTCATTAAAAAGAGGTATAAGAATTACATTTATTTTGATTTTTTTAAAGTAACATTGAAATTAATATGAAAATTAAATTTCAACAAATGATACGATCATATTTTTATGTTGAAAATGATAGCAATGACATCACCCATTCAATTAAAATATACTTTTTATTATGAAAAACAATTAATTATTTAAAAATTAAATTAAATTTTTATGTATTAAATAATTACAATTTAAAAATTAAATATTTTAATTAATGACAAAGTAATATTTTATTGGTTCTTATTATAAGTAAGACCCTTTTGCTTTAAAAATTTGACTTGGTTGCATCTTGAATTAATAAAAAAGTCTCTATGTTTTTTAATTCATTCCACTTTATTTGGATAAGATGGGTATTGTCAAAAAAACAATTTTTAATTCATCTCATTTTATTTGTGCAAGAGAGAGATTGGACTATGGAATTGTGGATTGAGCAAGATTGATTCTTGTTCATAGTTATTACTTTGGAGTAATACATTAGGTGAAACACCAGTTGCCTGCAGAAGCAACTAAGTTACCATGTCACACTAATGTAGATGAGTTGCTACAAACAACTTTAAAAATTTTTACAAACATCTTTACTGGAGATGAAGATGTTCAATGGAGTTATCACTTGTAAAAATATTTTTTTAATTAAATCAATATGATTATAATAAATTGGTGACAGACAGTTTCTCATTTTCCAATTAATTGAGTCATAAATGTGAAAATGAAAGGATTGTTATTTCTCATGTAGGATGCGAACATGAAGAAACTAGATGAGTTTCATTTTTCTATATTCCTATTCC
>JAMXMO010001452.1:0-34366 GCA_030347555.1 Lablab purpureus | reverse complement strand
TATAAAAACTATGTTTTACATTGAGTATATCAATTCACCATTTTGTAATTTTTAAGGTCTTTTAGCATTTCCATTTTAGTATCTCACCTCCACTCAATTCTTATTAGAATGGTTGTCTTTTTCAATGAATGATATTTCACTAAAGCATGGAATATGAAAATTTAATCTGTCTTTATACTATATTTCTGCAAAGACTTTTCAAAGTCTATGTAATTGTTTCAATTTCCAAATTTGATGTGATAACACATTTAATTTTCTAACCCATTAAAAGAGTTAGAAGACATATTTTAAAGGACTAAAAACACACAAGTACATACCTCTATATATATATATATATACACACACGTAGATTAGTACAAATACTATATCTTCACATTTTTATGATAATAAAAATAATTAATATAATTAAAAATTATATAATCATTATTACAATAAAAATAATTTTTATATACATCCATACGTATAAACTACAGATTAGATTTATTATAAAAATATAGTAATGATAACAACTTTTCCACAATATTTTTCATTGCATATTTAGAAAAGTCTTATGAATTCTTATAGATTAGACCCCTGCTGATATACATTTCTCCGTCAAAATTTCCAAGCATATATCATTAAAATTTGCATTAAACTATGGTTATGTTGATGGTATTCTCACAATTTTCGTGAAGGTGGATAATAGTATATTTATTAAAAAGATTTTTAATGTGTAGATATTTAATAATTCATTCATGTTAAAGATAGTATATTGAACACATTTATGTTAAAGATATATTGAACACATTTATGTTAAAGATAGTATATTTTAATGTGTAGATATTGAACACATTTAGATGCAGTGTGCTTCATATTTTTTTAGAATCTACAATAATTTGTAGATGTTTTTAGTTTTAATTAAATATACATGGAAAAGATAGTATATATTTTTTATCATTCTTATACATTGTTTTTCTTGATATAATGTTTATAAAGTTAATATTTATTTATTTTAACTAATAATTGTATGGATATTGGATAACACCAGACGACAAGCAAAAATCTGTCTTTGAAGTAAGTATGGATATTGAATTTATTTATAAAATATGCTTTTTTAACATCCTAAATTTTATATAATTTTATATTGAAGTATCTTATTCTATTTTTGGGTATTATAAAATATTTTATTAATTAGATAAATATAAGGAAAAACAAGGAGAGCTCTTAATTTTAGAGAGATTAAAATAATATATTTTAAATTTTTATATAATTATTATTATTAATAGAAAAATAATTATATAATTTAATATAATTATAACTATAAAAATTACATTTGTTTAAAAGATTTTTTTATTTTTTTAAAATTTTTGAACTCATTAATAATTAAGTTTGAATTAAAATTTTTAGTTATTTCTTTTCTAATATAAATAATCATATTATCAATAAAAATTCATCTAATCTTTATTGTAGAAAATAAATTTATTTTTTATTTTTCATCAATACATCCATTTAAATAAAATTAAAGTCAAAAATTAAAAATTAAATTATAAAAATATGATTAAGTATTAAGTGATGTAGGTTATAAAAAATATAAGAGTTAAGAATTTATTATATATATAAAAAGTTTTCATATAAAAATATTTTAAAATATAAGAATACTCAAATTAACTAAATTGTAAGAACTTAAGAAATACAATAAGAATTTCCAAACACATATGTAAAAAAAATTACATGAGAAACATTCAAAACTCTCATTATGAAAAATGTTATATGAAACTATTTTTTTATTATCAAGTGAGGCAAAAGCGAGTTTTTTTTCAAAAGTAGCGTAGAACAAATAAGTTAAAGAGAAGAATAAACTTAACATACAGGTTAGGGGTGAGGGAAGATAATATAAAAATCTTCTCTTATATCTTCTATATGTTTTTTTTATTCTTCAATACTCCGTATGTATATTTTTAATAGTGGTTTACGGTTAGACAACACAAATCAAGGAAATCATCAAATTTTATAATTTACAATAAATTTATTAATTTTTCTAATAATATCCTTATTTTTTACATTCTCTCCACAACGTTTCTAAAGAATTTGAAACACTTTTTTCTCAAAATAATTTTTCCTCTATAATTTTTAGTCCTAAAAGTTTTACCATAAAAATTTTAATCTAAAACATTGCTAGAAAAATTTAACTTCTCACAAAAAATTTTAAGATCCCATCTAATTTTACTTTCTACTAAGTTTTCAACTCACTCTATGATGTAAGAAGGTCAACATTTGCATCCCGATTAGAAAAAAGGTAGATGAAGAGGTGAAATATTAATGTTATTAGCTACAAATTGCAATTCCAATAAGAACAATATTTTAACTTTGTTTGATGTAAAAAGATTGGAAAGAGGAAATGACTATTAGAAAAAACAGAGAGAGTATTTATTAACATTAAATAATATGAGTAATAAAAATATTGAAAATCTTTTTTATTGAATTCTCATTATATATATGCATTAAATTCTAAAATTTAGGGGATGGGGTGGTAGGCCCCACCTGCCCATAAGAAGCTCCGTTGTTGAAGAAGAGTGAGACTAATTAAATTCTCAATGAAGAAAAATTTAAAACTTCTCGAGAGTTTTATTATTCCCAATCTTCAAACATCGAAGATAGAGAAATGACCCTCTCAATTTTTGAAGCTCTGATATAAGGTTATCCTTTTTATAATCAAAGACTAATGATCAATTTATGTGAAACAGGCAAAAACACAACAAAGGATGTCTGAGCAAACAATGTTTGACTTCAATGCACAAGGTCTGTTGGTTGAAAATGTTTTGTTAAAGAAAAACTATTTTGGATTTAAATTCTTCCTCTTTTGGGGGTGTTGATAAATGATATTTCAACTCAATTGGTTATATTAATTCACCCTTTTTATTTGTATTTTTGCCATGTTCTCTTCTCTTTTTGTGTTAAAGATTACAATACTTCTATTTTGTTTGAAAGAAAGTGATTACTATTCACTTTGTTAAAAATTGTGTAGAGAAATGAGAGTTTGAAGAATGAGTTTTGAAAGTCTGCTAATTTTCACCTAGCCACAAGTATTCTCTCCCAGCCACAAGTATTTTTGCCCAGCGAAATTATTATCAGGTAGCTGGACAGCCAGTAATCTCGCCCAGCGAGAGTCAGTGCTCGACCAGCGAGATGTCATCAGTTACTCTTTGCACCAGTTTAAAATGTGACATTTTGGATTCATCAGATATCTTTTAAAAAGTGCAAAAATAGATTGAACAAAGGGGAGAAGAGACAGAGGGACAAAGGAAAGGTTTGGAAAAAGCTTTCTTCTTGAAGATCATCCTTTTCTTATCCATTCTGGGTGCTCCAAATGTCTATGAGTAGCTAAACTTCTTTTTCTTTGGGGTTGGATGTAATGAACTCAAACTTGTGTATCTCTCATTGATATATATGTATATCTTTTCATACTCTTATGTTCCATCTTCCGTGTCTATTGTGCATGGCTTGATCATCTATGCTTTTTGTTGTTTCGATCATTGGAAAATGCATTTTGAAAGCGAGAACTAAAGGTGGAACAACCTTGGATTATTATATTAGACATAGTATGATAACACTTGGTCATTCTAAACACAAGTCTTCATGCAAGCTTTATTGAGAAAACTAAGGAATTAGATTTTTGATATTAAAGTTTAGAACTTATTTCTAAGGAATTAGGGTAAGTATACATTTTGTGTGAATGAGGAGTTTTGTTTAAGATATATTTATATTCACGAGATATCATATTAAGCTGAGTTCAGGAATTCCAACCTCGGTGAAGTCATCTTTTCTTATATCCATTAATTGTTCTAGCCGTTTATAAATTTGCAATTTGAATTTACATTACCAAAACGTTAAATTTAAGTCTTCTACAATTTATTCAAAGGTAATAATAACACATAATTGCTAAACAACTCCTAATCCCTTGGGAAAACGATACTTGGAATTTCACTTTATTACTTGAACGATTTGGTACACTTGCCAAAGAGTTAACACCCCCACCTGCCCATAAGAAGCTCCGTTGTTGAAGAAGAGTGAGACTAAATTCTCAATGAAGAAAAATTTAAAACTTCTTGAGAGTTTTATTATTCCCAATCTTAAAACATCGAAGATAAAGAAATGACCCTCTCAATTTTTGAAGCTCTGATATAAGGTTATACTTTTTATAATCAAAGACCAATGATCAATTTATGTGAAACAGGCAAAAACACAAGAAAGGATGTCTGAGCAAACAATGTTTGACTTCAATGCACAAGGTCTGTTGGTTGAAAATGTTTTGTTAAAGAAAAACTCTTTTGGATTTAAATTCTTCCCCTTTTGTTAGCAGCACCTATAATATGTAATGAATTTGAGAGTTAAGGAAGGGAATATTGAATCCGGATATTTATACTTGGTTTGTCTAATAGTGCTGACTATGTTCGATTCTTAATCAACTTGATTAAGTTCCAGATAGTAGACAATTGTTGCAACAATACAAGTATTCTTTCGACATGTAGCCACTTAGAGACTAATACAAGATAAGACTTTCTTCTAGAGTTTGCTATGAAACACTAACAATGTTCTTCTAAAGCTTATGAAAGATTGAAGAGAGAAAAAAAGTCGAGTTTTTGCACCGAAAGATAGAGCATGTTTTTGTTGTCTTCTTTTAATTAGATCTTTTTATAGTGCATGAGAGCAACTAATCATTGGAGATTCGTTTGACATCTTTAGCTTTAGGTTGATCTTCAACTTCTTCATGTATCATCTGGTGAAGACATCACGTAGATGCATCAAATGCACTTCTTTATGCATTAAATGCATGCTTCTTATTTTAACACAAAACCTAATAATTTGTAGCACTTATCCTTTGTTGGACAGTCAATTTTTCTTCTTTCAGTGAAAGCAGACTTCTGTACACAACAGGTGTACTTCAAGAGTTGACAAAACTTAGGCATGTCAGGAATTTGGTGAAAAAACAACTTTTTCTCTTCTCCAAGGATGTGTTGACCAGAAGAATCTTTCAAAAAAATACAAAATAAACATTTAAGGTTAAGCATTTTTTAAACGAGGCATAATTTGATGAAGTTTTTCGTCAATCAAGACTTCTCGTTTGTTAGGCGCACAATTATTTTCTTTTATGCATTAAATTTCTTTAAGCATAAGTTCAAAATCACAAAGTGTTTCACTTTTCTCTAAAAAATTCTCAATTTTAAAAATTAAAGACCAAGACTTAATCCTGTATATTTTGGAAGAAAATCGAGAATCTCATAGTTTGGTTGAGAATATTAAACAAGTGAAGTGTGACCCCATTTGCTCATGCTCCTCTCTATTTTCATTACTCACATCACTCTTTGCGTTTCCCTCTCTCAAAAGCTTCCTCGATGGTCATTTCTTTCAATCCCTTTTGATAATCTTTCAAGATCGAATAATTCTATAGGTAAGGAAAGCTAACTATTATTCTTTAAGTAATTTTGATTATTGGTGAAATTGATTTGGTTGAATGATGTATGTCATTTTACTCTTTATTTCTTGATCTAAGAACACTTTCTAAGCCATTTGTTCTATTCTTAAACCATGCATTTTCACGTTTTCATAAAAACAATGACATAATTTAAGTTTAGTAAATTTATTGCATTTTATATATTTTTAACATCAACACATACATTCATACATTCATATTGCATATATCTTTTTTTTGTTTTTCTGGTTGAGACTTTTCTTGTAGGAGAAAAAGAAGTTGAAGTTATTCTCAGATGAGCCCAATGTGCTTCGGTGGGGAAATTTTTTCAATAATTTTATTTAATTATGGTCAATAATTTAAATTTTATACGCTCTACTTTGTGACATTCACATTCACACACTCACACATATCCATTTATTCTTCACACTCCAGTAATTTATTAGTCTTTTACTTTTAATTTAAATTCAGTATGTTATAATTCCGACCTACATTTTAAACTCAGTATTTTACTTATTCATTTTAAATTTTAATAGTTAATTGAATACATTTTTCATTTAATTGTTAATTATTTATTTATTTTTATTATAATTTGAATTAGCATTAATATTTTATTCTAATTATTGCTCTGCCTTAAAATCTATGATTTAACTATTAATTCTTTATTTTTTTATTTAAATTTGAATTAGTATAAGAATTTCATTTCAATCATTGCTTTGCCTTTAAATTTGTCTTTTAATTTATTTATTTATTTTAATCATATAAGCATTTATAAACGTTGATCTCATAATTAAATTCTTAGCATCACAATTTAATTACGCATGCATTAGTTTTTCGTATTTAAATAATTTAATTTCCATATTTGTTTTTAATTTTAGTTTCCCTTAATTATTTTATTTATAATTTTTTTACTATGTGTTTTTAATTTTAGTTTTCATTAATTATTTATTTACTATGTGTTTTAAAATTTAGTTTTTAATTACTCTGCATTGTTAATTTTATCAATTCGACAAAACCCCTTTATTATCATTCTTATTATTATTATTATTATTTATTTTAACTTTTCTTTGGAGAACCATGTTTAACAATGATTATACTCCTACAATTGTGTCCTTGTGAGATTCGACAAGGGTTAACTATATTACATTAGTTAACTTTTTTCTTTTATCAGAATTTTGTGCGACAAAAATCTGTTTATTAAATGGTGTTGTTGCTGGGGACACATTGTGTTTTGTCACTTTGCTAGATATTATTCTTTATTGAAAAAGAAATTAAAAAAACATTTACTAATAAAAAAGTTAAAAAAATTAAAAATTACAAAAAAAACATTTATTAATATTTTGTTTAGGTTTTTTCTCTAACCATTCTTGTAGAAATTCTTCACGGAGTTTGGTAGTGTGACAATGCATGTCTGGAAGGGTTCTAGCTAGAGAAAGGCTGGTACTTAAGCGGTTCCATTTGTGATCCACATCTCTTTCCGGGAACACGCTGGTGCACTTGTTCACGGTCTACCATTATTGGATGGTGCATGACCGGATCTCGGAGGGGTGAACTACGGCTATGCGGTCTTGAAATCAAGAACACCTTTAGGAAACCAAGAAGATTGCGAGAAAGAAGGAGTTCAAGATTGGCCTGAAGGTGCTCTTGTTTAACATCTCGATTGAAGTTGATATCGGGAAAGCTAAAGTCTAAGTGGGATGGACCATTCATCGTCACTAATGTCTTCCCTCATGGAGTTGTAAAAGTTCAAGACATGAAGGATGGTAGGACATTTAAGATGAGCGGTCATCAATTGAAGATTTTCCATGAGAATCAAATCCTCCCATCGGTTGAGTCGAGTTGCTATTTGACGACCTCGGCACTTGTATCATTTGAGGGGATAGACCCGAGGATCCGAGCTGCTTTAGCTCCTTGAAGATTTGCATTGGCATTTGAATAACATAAATTCACACATTGAGGACAATGTTGACTTCAAAGTGGGAGTATTTACATTTCATGCATAATGTTTCGTTTCATATTTTGTTTTAACTATTGCTTGATGTTTTAGATTGAGTGAAATATGTTCTGAAAAAGGAAAAACAACTTGATTAGGAGGAAGAATTCAAAGTTTGAAAGGTTTAGCTCACTTAGGAAGTCATGGTCGAGTTACAATAACAATGATTTGTGGTCAATTTCGGGTAGAACAAAGCACCCCGAAGTGAGTTTTGAGCCTTATTTATTCTTGTGTGAAACACTCGTGACATTGGAACTTTCCAGAACTCGATTGATTTCTCTTTAACACTAATGGAACACATACAACAATAGAAATGATTTAGGCCTTCTTGTTCTTAGCCACTTAGCCAAATAGCTTACCCTTAACTAAATATATCCTTTGAACCCACCTTTGAGCCTTAGCCTTTTCTTGGATTTATACCCGAGAATTATAGCCTTCTAACTTAGACACCATCTACACCCAGACCTAAAAGGGAAGTATGGACCTTGGAATCATTGAAGAAAATCATTAAAAATCTAGTTTTACAAGAAATCAAGAATGTTAGAAAACTGAAGTGCCAAAAAAAATGAAAAAGAAGTCGAGCATTACAAAGCAATAAATGAATAAGCTCTGAAGGCACTCCAATGCAAAAGTAAGAGAAGTAGTGGCAAAACATGGAACTGGAATAGAGTTTCAAGGTACATTGATCCACGTTCTTTATTCTACCTAAGGTCTTAGCCTATTTTCCTAACTTACCCATAACCATAAGCCTCATTAATTTATAGCACTTGTGTTATCACGGAGAATAGGAATATCCGATAAATGTAAATCGAAATCACATAGCTGCTATTTTAACCAAAGTATTTATACAGATGGCAACTTCCAAACAACAATGTATTCAGCCTGCGCTGTAGATAATGCAACACATGCTTGCTTCTTGTTGGTCCAGGATATCAAGTAATTTCCAAAGAGATGGTATGTTCCACTTGTGCTCTTTCTATCTAATTTGTAACCCTGCAAAATCGAAATTAGTGTATCCTACTAAATTCACACACACATATGTATATATATATATATATATATATATATATAAATATATAAATATCTTAATATATAAATATATAAATATATAAATACATAAATATGTAAATAGATAAATATGTAAATATGTAAATATATAAATATGTAAATATATCAATATGTAAATATGTAAATGTATAATATGTAAATGTATAAATATGTAAATGTATAAATATGTAAATGTATAAATATGTAAATATATAAATATGTAAATATATAAATATGTAAACATATAAATATATAAACATGTAAATATGTATACATGTAAATATGTAAATATATAAATATGTAAATATATCGAGTATATAAATATATGAATATATAAATATATCATTATATAAATATATGAATATATAAATATATGAATATATGAATATATGAATTTATAAATATATGCATATATGAATATATGAATATATGAATATATGAATATATGAATATATGAATATATGAATATATGAATATATGAATATATGAATATATAAATATATAAATGAATATATAAATATATACATGAATATATAAATATATAAATGAATATATAAATATATACATGAATATATAAATATATACATAAATATATATTTATATAAATACATAAATACATAAATACATAAATATATAAATACATAAATACATAAATATATAAATATATAAATACGTAAATACATAAATACATAAGTATATAAATATGTAAATACATAAATATATAAATACGTAAATACATAAATATATATTTATATAAATATATAAATACATAAATACATAAATATATAAATATGTAAATACATAAATACATAAATATATAAATATGTAAATACATAAATATATAAATACATAAATACATAAATATATAAATATATAAATACATAAATACATAAATATATAAATATATAAATACATAAATACATAAATACATAAATACATAAATATATAAATATGTAGATACATAAATATATAAATACGTAAATACATAAATTATCAAAATTCTTCAAAACACCAATCTTTTCAAGTTTCATTTTGGATTTAATTCTTCAACAAATCTTCTAAGTAAATTTGTACTCTTTCTCGAATTAAATCAACATTAACTGGAATAATTGTTGAGAGAGATTGTTGTGAATAGCTTCAATTGTCGTGTGTCGACTACCAGAAGTTATATGGACAAAATCACAATCGAATCGTGGCACTTTGACTGTTACACTTTAAGTAGAAACAGCTTGTATCATAACTAACTGTTGTTATAGTTTTTGGTATAATGGTAAACGCTCTCTATATAATAAAGTGTTCTAGAAAAATGATTAGAATACAAAGTTAAAATAAAGAAAATTATTAGACCCGTTAAACTAGTTGATATTTATCTACACTTAATAACCAATTTGTTTTTCGTAAAAAAATTTGCACGCTGATAATTAATTACGAGATTATATAATCGATTAAGTAACTTTAAATTTCATATTTATTATCCATAAAGTTGAAAAAACTTATTCCTACTAACTATTAAGGACCCAAAACAATAAAGGGTACCTAAGTTTGCCAAGACTATTCAAAATGAAAAAAAATTTTAAAAAAAAATCTTTATGAAGTGATCATGGTGGGGAATTCCAAAATAATTTGTTTGAAACCTTTTGAAGAACTAGGAATCTCACATAATTTTTTTTGTCCAACAACACCCTAACAAAATGGAATAGTAGAAAGGAAGATTTAGCTAGAACAATGTTAAATGAGAATAATCTTCCAAAATATTTTTGCGCTGATGCAGTTTCTATAGCATGTTATGTATTAAATAGAATTTTAATAAGACCTTTTTTAAACTAACTCCTTATGAAATTTTTAAAGGTAGAAAACCAAACATTTCTCATTTTAAAGTTTTTGTTGCAAATGTTTTGTTTTAAATAATGGAAAGGATAACCTTGAGAAATTTGATTCAAAAGTAGATGAAGTAGTATTTTTAGGGTACTCTTTAACCAATAAAGCATATTGAGTATACAATAAGAAAATATTACATGTAGAAGAATTTGTTCATATAATCTTTGATGAATTTTTGGACCTTGAGAAAAACTCTCTTGAGTCAAGAAAGAAATCTATAGATATAGAAGAAGAACAAGGTGCAATTGAAAAAGATCAACCACAAGAAGGAAGCGTGGAGAAACTTAGAAATAGTCAAGAAAAAGAAATTGACTGTTTTGAAGACTATCAACATCCAAATCATGTCTACAAGCTAAAGAAGGCACTTTATGGACTCAAGGAACCTAGATCTTGGTATGAAAGACTTAGCAACTTCTTGGTAAGTCATACTTATAGAAGAGGTAAAGTAGATCCAACCTTATTTATATCCTTTATATTTTCAATTTCATGCATTTGAATTGTTATGAACTGTTTTTTAAATTCATGTATATCTTTTTAATGATTATCAATAAAAGGGGGAGTATGATTATGTATGTGTTTTTTGATTATGCATATAATCAAGCAATTGATTAAGGGGGAGAAATTAATTGATTAAGGGGGAGTATGTAATTGAGAAAAATCATAAGTAACTGAAATAGGGGGAGTTCAAGAAGATGGGTGTACTTAAAGATTAATTTTCAATTGAACTTGTGATATGGCTCATATAATGTTATATCACTAACTCATTTGTGCTAATCTTGAGCTAACTACAAAGTCAAGCAATTTCTTTTATTATATCATAATAGGTGTTTTCTTGATCATCATAAAAAAGGAGGAGAATGTTACCAAAGAGGAGAAAGTCAACACTCTTTGAAGACAAAAGTATAAGTTTTGATGAATTCTCAAGCAAGCCAAATAAGATCATTGAATGAAGAATTGAAGCTCAAGCTGAAGAATTTAGTGTGTCAAATCATTCTGGAATAAGAGAAATCAAAAGAGGAAAACATAGATCAAGCACTCTTTCACTAATGAACCATTTAAAAAGAATAAAATTGAGTTTTTACACACATAATCTATTATGTTCATAACATAATCGATTATCATACTCGATTTTTTGAAAAAATGGTTCCGTTATAATCGACATGTGGAAAACATAATCAATTATGTCGCAATTTAAAAATACCGATTTTGGTGCTCACATAATCGATTATGTCAAACAAAATTTCAAAAATAAAATATCTTTTAAATACAAACTGAATTTTAAAAGATAAACCTTTTTCTATATTCTCTCCTAAAGATTATTCTTCAATTATTCGGAGAATTAAAACCGATTTTCGAAATTATTTTGATTTTATTTTTGAATTATTTTAATTAAATTAATTCAACATAATGTCTCTATAATTAACCTAATCTAAGAGGCAAGAGAAAAAAAAGGAACAATACACATTGATAACGGAAATATTCAGGCTATCAATCTTAGTTCTACAATTTTGATTAAGTCACTTAAAAAATGAGTTAACAGTTTGTGCTACCATTTTGCATTCTCTCTTTCCACGTGATATTGTTCCTATTATTATTTGATTATTTGTAAACACCATTGTTGGTGTATTTTTCATCCCTTGTGATTTTTTAAGGGTGTTTCATCTCTTGTGTGATCAAGAGAGGTGTGTTGTCATCCTTTGAAGTTTTTCAAAGGAGGTGGGTTTTCATCCCTTGTGATTTTTTCAAGGGAGGTGTTTCATCTCTTGTGTGATCAAGAGAGGTGTGTTGTCATTCTTTGAAGTTTTTCAAGGTAGGTGTTTCATCTCTTGTGGGATTCAAGAGAGGTGTTTAGTCTTTAGGTTTATTCTTTTGCATGTTTCAATTGTAATATTAGTTGTAATTGAATTTTCTAAAGATAGTGATTGAGGAGTCATTCTCAAATTGAGGTGACTGGGAACTAGATGTAGGGGTTGGCTATACCCGAACCAGTATAAATCTTTGTGTGTTTTTCTTCCCTTATCTCTTTACTTTATTTACAGTTTCCGCTTAAGCACTCAATTGAAATAAATTAAGTAAAGATAAACAAGAAAATTGAAAAAGGGTAAATTTATTTGTGACATCTTAAAAACATCAATTCACCCCCCCATTCTTGATGCCATTTTGTCTAACATTATCAGAGTTTTCAAAAAAGGAAGTGCAACAAAAACAATATTAAAATAAGGGTCTAGAAAGAAAATATCACTATAATGGTTCACTCATCAAGAGTTATGTCCAGTTCATCCACTAGCAAAAAAATTCTTACAAACACACACACAACAAGAAATATTTCTATTCTTAAATACTACAAGAACAAAACTTTAAAAGGCAACACCTTACTGCACAAACCAAATCTTGGAAATCCAATCCAAGAAAATACAAACCCTTAGAAAAAGATTAATGAATACAAGTATTCGAACACCTTTACTCTAAAAAGTTACAGATATAATTTGAAGATCAAATTAAATACAGAGAAAGATGAAAGAAAAAGAAAGAGAGACTCCCTTCAATTAGTGAATAAAATCTTGCTTAGTGAGAAAATGAATGTGTTTTCAAAATTTGATTAGTAAAGAACTTTGAATTCCAATTAGGTCTCAATTTAGTACTCACTATATGAAAACTTATATATGTTATAGTTTTAAAAGATATATTTAAAAGAGGCAAAAAAAAGTTAGTTATATAACTAACTAACTACATTTAATGAAATTATTCCATAAAAAATTTAACTAAAAATAAAGTACTTTTTCATTTTAAAAATAGATTTTAAACAACTAAGAGTAAAAAAACATTCCTAATTTTGTCTCTTAAAACTCAAACTAAAAATAAGAACATTATAGTTTTAAGAAAGAAATTCACGTAAAAAAAAATGCAACTATACCTTTTAAAAAATTCTCTCGAACAAGGCAAATTAATTCAAAAGAAAAGAGAGACTAACAAAACAAATTCTACATAGAATCTGATCTTGAGTTGTTCACCAATATAGTGGTAGGTAATAATCAAAGCTAAGCTTTCTTTGCCAACAATTTTGCTGTTTTGATAATGTTATGATAAAATATTTTTTAGTAACTTACCCTTACACTTGTTTGTGTGATAACTGCAATGTACTATGTACACAAGTAAATATAGGTGAATGTTTTAAAGATGAGAATTAGAGATTCACTAAACTTTTTTAAATAAAATTGTAGAAATATATAGTATTATGTAAAATTGTGTGTAAATTTCCTTTGTTGGATTAGATATTATGGTTTTATGCTAATACGAGAGTGTTACACTTTTTAACTCCAATTTTTTTTGTTATATGTTTTTCCTTTTATAATGGTCTTATCAAGAACTGATGTTTTGTTCATTAATTTTACTGATATAATTTTTTAATTTGTATTTATTGTATAATTAACGTGATAAATTCAAAATTGACCATTATAGAAAATGTCATGCGTATAGTAATTGATTAGCTTAATGCAATGTCAAATATCTTTAATAATATATTAAATACTGTTTTAGAATAGAAAAAGATAACATCAACAAAATTTTTGGAGGTTATTAGAAATTTTAAAGTTAAATATGATTTTAGTTTCTGAACTATTTGTCAAGATTGTGTTTTGTTTCTGTAGGAAACTTTGGATCTATTTCATCTTTATATTTTATAAACATATATAAATGATCTTCGATGACAAATAAAAACATCTTTAAAAACAGAAAAATGAGAGGAAATAAAAGAAAAAGAGTGAAAGAAATTTAAAAGATAGATAATAATAAAGTAAGAAACTATGAAAAATGAATATAAAGAGATACAAGAAAATTCTGACACAATATCCTTTATATGAATTTATAAAGAATAAAGACGAAATAAGTCCAAAATTTTTTTAGAAACAAAATACAATTTTAACAAATAATTGAAAGATTAAAAATATATTTAACCTTTGGAAACAAAATGCAATTTTAACAAATAATTGAAAGATTAAAAATATATTTAACCTGAAATTTTATAAACTATTTTTACTTTTTTTAATTTAACCATAACGTACTTATTCTTTTAATCTTTCATAAGTTATTTTATTTTTATTTTGATTAATCGATTGAACATTACATAACATTTCTTTCATTTTTAATTATTTCTTTCATTACACAACTGAAAGCTTCACGTTTCCTTGCATTATTTTACCCAAAAGAAATCTTGATTCTAGAAAGAATTGGAAGCCTTTTACGTTGAGTTATAAACAACATTATATAAGAAACGAAAATAACATCTTTTAAGCTTAAATTTTAAAGCTTTGAGTTGGAGTCATTTAGTTTCTTACATAAATTTGTTTATAATTTATTTGGGACAAAATTTTCTTTTCCTTCTAGAAACCCAATAAGAAATATTGGAGTGTTTATATATATTAAAAGCATTCAAGAATTTCAAGCAAACGATATAAAAGTTAGAAAATATTAATATTTGAATATAAATATATTAGAAGGAACTTACACTTAAAAACTTATAATTAAATAACATTGTTAAAAAATATTGATAAAAATTTAAGTATCAATTAATAATCTCACATTAACTTGAAATAAATACATTTATGTGTATATAGAAGGAAAAAAAATTCAAAATCATTGTGTTAAAGTCTTTTTTTTTATTAGAGTTCAAATTTTAATTTTTTTAAACTTAATAAAATTTTAAATCTTAAAATTTAAGTACTTTTAATTGAGTTTCTATAATTTATTTTTGTTTTATTGAATGCTTAAAATATTTATATTATTTTTTAATTAAATATCTGTTATTTGATTTTATTGTTGGGTGAAATGAGATCTATGCTATCTTGTACTGCATATTTCTAGATACAAAATAAAAATTGACTTAATTAAATTTTAAGTTTTTTATAAATTTAATATTTTTAATTAAATTTTTATTAAAAAGTTTGTTCTATTAATTACTAAAATATTTATATTTTTCAATTAAATTTACTATTTGATTTTACTATTAACTAAAACGATTCAACTATTTAATTTTAAACTTCCAAACACAACATTAGGAATTAAATCATGTTCAAGTTTTAAAACTCTATAACTTACACGTGGATATAGAATTGTTACATCTTTAATTTTTCAAATAGGCCAAATAAATATTTTCATGATCAAAATTTAGTTTTCTAATAATCAAATTTGTTCTAGATTTTGAATTATTTTTTAAAATATTTAATATGATACATAAAAAATATTTATTTAAAATAAGAAATATTACAATTAAAATATACATAAGTTTAATAAGTATTTTAATTTTTTTTAAATAAAATAAATATTTTATTTAAAATATAAATAGCTATAATAAATATTTTAAAAAGTATTGAAATATATGTTAATTTAAATATTGAAATGATTATTCAGAATATAAAAAACTGTAATAATATAAAAATATTTATTTTAAAAATAATATTTGTTTGTGTGATAAATTAAATTATTTAATATTAATATTCAATTATTTATAATTAAAAAGATAATAAAAGTAGAATTTTTAGATTTTATAAATAATAAAATTTATAATTTATAATTTATAATTTTTTATATACATTAAGTAATTAAAATGTTAAAAATTGGATTGATATTTTAAAATTTTGCAAATGATGAAAATAATGTTGGGTTTGAGAAATAAATGTAATAAATAATTTAAACATTATTCAAAATTGTAAAACTTTTCTCGATGACTTTTAAAAATTTCTTTTATTTATAAACTATTTTTAATTGATAGAATTTTATTCGTTATATTTTTTATTTTAAAATATTTATGGAAAAAATGTGTATATATAAGAAGAAAATGATTAATAAGATGTGAAGACATAAAAGAAATGAAATACTTGAGAAAATTAATTCGGTAACTTAAGGAAACATCATCTATTGATCGATTTCTCTCACACTTCTTTAGCTTTATTTTTCTTATGTTTTATGAAAATCCTCATTATATATATATATATTTATTCTATAATTATAATAGTAAAATAGTAAAAATTAATAAACTTAATAATATTATTTAGGTGGAAAAAAATTTATTTTTGAAGATTTTAGAGTTTTAAATTTTAGACACCAATAAAAATTAACTAATAATTAAGCTTTAAATATTTTTTTGGTATAGTGGCCAACACTATAAAATAAAGTGCTCTAGAAAAATGATTAGAATGAAAAGTTAAAATAAAAAATTAAATATTTTTCTATACTCTTTCTTGAATTAAATCAAAATCAACGAAACAATTGTTGAGAGAGGGATTGTTGTGGATAGCATCAATTGTCCCGTGTTGACGACTCAGCTGGGCCAGAGGTCATATAGAAAAATAAATCACAATCGAATAGTGACATTTTGATGGTTACACTTTTAAGTAGAAACAGTTATAGTTTTTGGCATAATGATAAATGTTCTATACAATAAAGTGCTCTAGAAAAATGATTAGAATAAAAAGTTAAAATAAAGAAAATTATTAGACACATTAAATTAGTTGATTTTTATCCACACTTAATAAACCAATAATTCCTTGTGATATATGATGGAATGAAGTCCACTGTAAAAGGAGCAATAATTAATTACTCATATATTATTACTTTAAAGAAAAACTAATGAAAACTTTTGAAATTTATTACTAATTTATTTAAGATGCCTTGTGTTTAATATGATTTTTCCTTTTTTTTACTTTTGAATTTTAGTCATTTAAATGGATGGGAAATATTGAACTGAATATCACTACGCACAAGGCTATTGGTATTCATTTATTAGAAGCCTCTTATAACTTGCTTACTAATATTTCAACCTCTTAGAACTGAATATCAAACCATAGAAAACAAAAGTAACGTGGTTTTGGTGTCTGGAAGTCATATCGACCTGAACAATACGCTAACCTCTATATTAGAGCGTTATACCGAAAGTCTTTAAATAATAAGAAGAAAATTTCCATTTGTTTGCAAGTGAATGTGTGGTGTGTATACTATATATGCAGTTGTTTCATATCCTACACTTGATGTGATTGTACACGTCAATTTCTAACTCATTAAAAGAGTTAGAACAAACATTTAAGACATCAATAATATCTTTTATACATTATTATACTTTTCTTCATTAAAATATTAATATCTTTCCATAAATGTAATTTTCTGAAAGAATCACAATGTGTGAGACAAATAGTAAAAACATACATATCAAACTATTTATGTTACCTATCTTATTTAAATTAAAATTAAAATATTTCATTATTCACTCATGTAATCATTATAAATATAACAAAAGTCATAATTTAACTATTTATTATGATACCATTTATATAATAATATTGTTTTGAAAAAAAAGTGAAATCAAATTTCAGATTAATTTTCCCTCATATAAAAAGTAGTAGACTCTGAAAAATATCAATCAATAAAACAACAACAACCACAATAATAATAATAATAATAATAATAATAATAATAATAATAATAATGAAAACTAATAAATCTGCAATGTGAAGAAAAAATTCATGGACTAATTGAGTGAAAACTGTCATTAAAAAAATTAATACATGAACTACACATTCTCTTAAGACCTCCTATCATTAATATAAAATTTTTTTGCATTTACTAATAAAGAAAAAAACAACGCAGAAATTAAACAATCGAAAAATTAAACACATAAAATAAAATAATTGGTACAAAACATCTCCTAAGAAAAACTCCTTTCACTTAACATACATGTTAATATTAATTATATTATTTGTCTCTGCCGAGGGTTTCTTTTCTTTCTCACCAAAAGGCCACTGTTACAAAAATTTGTTTCTAAAATGCATGATGGATTATTAGTCTAAATTGAAAATATTTCTTTTTTAATTATTAGCAAATCACCTAAAAATACTATTAGCAATATTATAATTAAATAAATATATTTTGGAATATAAATTATACTATAATTATAGTTTTATAATGAATAAAATATTTAACATATTAGTATAAAATTGTTATGTTGTACTCCTTAAAATCTAATCATATTTTTCTCTTCATTTTTAAGTCTCTCTTTTTCTTAATATATTTACCTTTATATAAAATAAATTTTCAGAATCTATATAATTATTCCATTAGCTAAAATTAATGTGATTACACATTTTATAATAACTTGCTTTTTATAATATATAAAATTAATTGGTTTATTTAACCTGATTAAATTATTGTTAATCTAAAATCATTATTTTAACTGTCTTTTTAGAGTTATCACTTACAATGAATGTTGCTTTAGGAATGTAGGATGGTTTTAAACCCTTGTCATAAGGTACAAGTGAATATTTTCAAGCAACTATCGTTATATTGAATCTAATTATTGTGGAACCAATTTCTTCTTAATTCATAATATATTTATAAAAAATTGGTCTACTAAAATTTTGTTAAAAGTTTTCATACTGTTTATTTAAACAATCCAGCAGAAAGTCAAGTATATATATAAAAGTCTTCTTTAATTATATTTAGAATTCTGTAATACAGATATTGTTCACGTATAATTTTTTTAGTATAAGTTTATTTTACAAAAATTAGTTACAATGATTTAAAATCATATATAAGAACATTGTATTATATTTATTCTAACTTTGAAGTTGAAACTTTGAACTGTGAAAGAAATTTTTAATTTTAATCTCAATGTTTTAGTAAATTTTTTTATAAATATAAATTAAAGTTTATTAATACTTCGATTAAACTATGTTAATTTTGTATGTATTTTCTTTTCTGATATCTACAACTAATTACCTTCTAGCTATTTATTTTGTAGTAATATTTCTTTGATTTGTATGTTAAACTGATTTAGAATGAATTTATATTTTCTGAGAGTAAATTCACAACAATATTCATAATTTAAATGTAAGTTTTAAGTTCGTTTGAGAAAGTAAGATTAAAAGAAGTTGAGCTTTTAGCTAATGTTATTGGTGAAATTTATGAGTAATGCTTACTGAAATTCTATATAATTTGTTTAGTGAATTTAGTTTCCACACCAATTTGAAATCAGAGAAATTATTTTACTATGAAAAATCTTATTTCACGAAGCAAAATGATGGCAGAGAGTTAATATTTTTAATTTTTAATTTTATTTAGTGAACTTACTTTGTGAAATTATGGTTATTTTCTAATTTAAATGAGTTGTGTTATATATTTTCAATGTAATTGTAAAGTTCTAAACGTGAAATTAATATGTTATGATGATGATTAATTATGTAGATAAATGAAAATTTATAAATGTATAATTGTGTGAAAAATAGTCATTGAAGAGTGATACCCAGACTTAAAGGCATCTTTATTGCAAGAAGTTATAACATGAAATCTTAATGTATTTTTTAGGTCTATAATATTAGATTATTTTTAAGATTTTATATTTTAAGTATGATATTTATAATACAGATACTCTAATAGGAATGGAATCTATAGAGTCAAAAAGAGAATAATATATTTAACTTTCATAAATAAAATATGAAAATGAAGTTATTGCGTAATTGAAAAATTAATAAATATTTATGCACGTAATTTTTGTAAAATAAGTATGGAAAGAATTATCCTAAGTTAATATGAGATACCAATTAAAATTTAAAATTGTGATTTTAATACTTGTGTATGCCTTGTTCTTACATTAAGTTAACTTCGTATGGAAATAATCAGCACCTTCTTTTTCTTTGTTGTAACTGTGTTGTTAAATCCTTATAATGATGACATTGTGTCAACTTTACGTGTTGAATTTGATGACAGTTTAGATCTTGTATTTTTTTCTGATGACTTATTCTAGTTGCTCATGTTTTGTTTTCTATGGTGATAGTGTATTACCATGTGACTTAATGATAAAGCAGGTTCAGCACAATATCATAGACAAAATTGAAGAAATTTTATTTAAATATTTTATATAAAAAGTTATCTTTCCATATTATATATATATATATGTGCATTAATACAAAACAATCGTATATAAATATCATAAAATTAATGGTTCTCAAAATTATATATTATATAAACATTAAAATACTATAAAGAATATAAATCTAGTCATCTTTATATAACTTATAATATTACACGTTATATAAAAGGATGTTCTAATATATCATCATTCTTAATACAATTTATATATAATACACATGTATTTCAATTATGCAAATTAATTTGTCACACTCAATATTTCTACAATACTGATATTTTGCATGTTCCAAGAGAGAACAACAGTTGACGGTAAATCCTAATCTAATGTTCTTTTATCTTCTCATTTCCTAATATCATACAGAAAGGTTTATAAAAACTATTTTTATCTTTTCATCACCTAATATTTCAATATATTCTTTTTTAGTGAGTTTTATATTTAATATTATACAATATCATTTTAAGTATTTCTTCTTTCTCACTCATCCAAAATCAAAATATTATATTACATATCTTTATACATTTACAACACCATATAAAAATATGTCTAGAACATAAATCATTATATATATCATAGAATCACATATCACAACAACCATCTAATCATACACTTTACAATGTACACAATACCATAATAGTATCTCTACATACCATATAGTATATGTCATATTATTACAAAAATCTTTTATTTATGTAAAAATACCATAATATAAAAAAACAGGTAACATTTCTCAAAAAAAAAAAAATACATATATAATCTCTATTGCAATACTTCAAAAATAAATCATTTTCTAGTACAACTTGTAAATAAACTTATTCTAACTCAAAATAACTACCTCAAATCATCAACTTAACATTACTCAAATAGTGTTCTTATTTCTAAATAATGACAACATAGGTTGATTCACTCCAATTTTTAATGATACAATTCAACGATCTAAATTCAAATACACATTATTAAAGTAACTAAATCAATCTTTAAATTCTCTAAACACACATATAAGTCAAATACTTCATCAAATTTTCATTCAATTCAAACTTTAATCCAATAATTAACTTCAACTTGATTCATATATGTAAATTCAATTAATTAACTAGATATAATTAATTAATTCACCTTACCACAATTCATGTGGTCTTGTAATAAATTATCCAAAAATTATATACTAAACATAAATTACAATGTTAAGATTTGTTCTTTCTAAAATAATTTCTAGTAAATAATATTAAAACTATTCTTACATTGAGTATATCAATGCACCATTTTGTAATTTTTAAGGTCTTTTAGCATTTCCATTTTAGTATCCTCACCTCCACTCAATTCTTATTAGAATGGTTGTCTTTTTCAATGAATGATATTTCACTAAAGCATGGAATATGAAAATTTAATCTGTCTTTATACTATATTTCTGCAAAGACTTTTCAAAGTCTATGTAATTGTTTCAATTTCCAAATTTGATGTGATAACACATTTAATTTTCTAACCCATTAAAAGAGTTAGAAGACATATTTTAAAGGACTAAAAACACACAAGTACATACCTCTATATATATACATATATATACACACACGTAGATTAGTACAAATACTATATCTTCACATTTTTATGATAATAAAAATAATTAATATAATTAAAAAATTATATAATCATTATTACAATAAAAATAATTTTTATATACATCCATACGTATAAACTACAGATTAGATTTATTATAAAAATATAGTAATGATAACAACTTTTCCACAATATTTTTCATTGCATATTTAGAAAAGTCTTATGAATTCTTATAGATTAGACCCCTGCTGATATACATTTCTCCGTCAAAATTTCCAAGCATATATCATTAAAATTTGCATTAAACTATGGTTATGTTGATGGTATTCTCACAATTTTCGTGAAGGTGGATAATAGTATATTTATTAAAAAGATTTTTAATGTGTAGATATTTAATAATTCATTCATGTTAAAGATAGTATATTGAACACATTTATGTTAAAGATATATTGAACACATTTATGTTAAAGATAGTATATTTTAATGTGTAGATATTGAACACATTTAGATGCAGTGTGCTTCATATTTTTTTAGAATCTACAATAATTTGTAGATGTTTTTAGTTTTAATTAAATATACATGGAAAAGATAGTATATATTTTTTATCATTCTTATACATTGTTTTTCTTGATATAATGTTTATAAAGTTAATATTTATTTATTTTAACTAATAATTGTATGGATATTGGATAACACCAGACGACAAGCAAAAATCTGTCTTTGAAGTAAGTATGGATATTGAATTTATTTATAAAATATGCTTTTTTAACATCCTAAATTTTATATAATTTTATATTGAAGTATCTTATTCTATTTTTGGGTATTATAAAATATTTTATTAATTAGATAAATATAAGGAAAAACAAGGAGAGCTCTTAATTTTAGAGAGATTAAAATAATATATTTTAAATTTTTATATAATTATTATTATTAATAGAAAAATAATTATATAATTTAATATAATTATAACTATAAAAATTACATTTGTTTAAAAGATTTTTTTATTTTTTTAAAATTTTTGAACTCATTAATAATTAAGTTTGAATTAAAATTTTTAGTTATTTCTTTTCTAATATAAATAATCATATTATCAATAAAAATTCATCTAATCTTTATTGTAGAAAATAAATTTATTTTTTATTTTTCATCAATACATCCATTTAAATAAAATTAAAGTCAAAAATTAAAAATTAAATTATAAAAATATGATTAAGTATTAAGTGATGTAGGTTATAAAAAATATAAGAGTTAAGAATTTATTATATATATAAAAAGTTTTCATATAAAAATATTTTAAAATATAAGAATACTCAAATTAACTAAATTGTAAGAACTTAAGAAATACAATAAGAATTTCCAAACACATATGTAAAAAAAATTACATGAGAAACATTCAAAACTCTCATTATGAAAAATGTTATATGAAACTATTTTTTTATTATCAAGTGAGGCAAAAGCGAGTTTTTTTTCAAAAGTAGCGTAGAACAAATAAGTTAAAGAGAAGAATAAACTTAACATTTAGGGGTGAGGGAAGATAATATAAAAATCTTCTCTTATATCTTCTATATGTTTTTTTTATTCTTCAATACTCCGTATGTATATTTTTAATAGTAGTTTACGGTTAGACAACACAAATCAAGGAAATCATCAAATTTTATAATTTACAATAAATTTATTAATTTTTCTAATAATATCCTTATTTTTTTACATTCTCTCCACAACGTTTCTAAAGAATTTGAAACACTTTTTTTCTCAAAATAATTTTTCCTCTATAATTTTTAGTCCTAAAAGTTTTACCATAAAAATTTTAATCTAAAACATTGCTAGAAAAATTTAACTTCCACAAAAAATTTTAAGATCCCATCTAATTTTACTTTCTACTAAGTTTTCAACTCACTCTATGATGTAAGAAGGTCAACATTTGCATCCCGATTAGAAAAAGGTAGATGAAGAGGTGAAATATTAATGTTATTAGCTACAAATTGCAATTCCAATAAGAACAATATTTTAACTTTGTTTGATGTAAAAAGATTGGAAAGAGGAAATGACTATTAGAAAAAACAGAGAAAGTATTTATTAACATTAAATAATATGAGTAATAAAAATATTGAAAATCTTTTTTATTGAATTCTCATTATATATATGCATTAAATTCTAAAATTTAGGGGGATGGGGTGGTAGGCCCCCACCTGCCCATAAGAAGCTCCGTTGTTGAAGAAGAGTGAGACTAATTAAATTCTCAATGAAGAAAAATTTAAAACTTCTCGAGAGTTTTATTATTCCCAATCTTCAAACATCGAAGATAGAGAAATGACCCTCTCAATTTTTGAAGCTCTGATATAAGGTTATCCTTTTTATAATCAAAGACTAATGATCAATTTATGTGAAACAGGCAAAAACACAACAAAGGATGTCTGAGCAAACAATGTTTGACTTCAATGCACAAGGTCTGTTGGTTGAAAATGTTTTGTTAAAGAAAAACTATTTTGGATTTAAATTCTTCCTCTTTTGGGGGTGTTGATAAATGATATTTCAACTCAATTGGTTATATTAATTCACCCTTTTTATTTGTATTTTTGCCATGTTCTCTTCTCTTTTTGTGTTAAAGATTACAATACTTCTAGTTTGTTTGAAAGAAAGTGATTACTATTCACTTTGTTAAAAATTGTGTAGAGAAATGAGAGTTTGAAGAATGAGTTTTGAAAGTCCGCTAATTTTCACCTAGCCACAAGTATTCTCTCCCGACCACAAGTATTTTTGCCCAGTGAAATTATTATCGGTAGTCGGACGACCCGAGTAATCTCGCCCAACGAGAGTCGGTGCTCGACCAGGCGAGATGTCATCAGCTACTCTTTGCACCGGTTTAAAATGTGACATTTTGGATTCATCGGATATCTTTTAAAAAGTGCAAAAATAGATTGAACAAAGGGGAGAAGAGACAGAGGGACAAAGGAAAGGTTTGGAAAAGCTTTCTTCTTGAAGATCATCCTTTTCTTATCCATTATGGGTGCTCCAAATGTCTATGAGTAGCTAAACTTCTCTTTCATTGGGGTTGGATGTAATGAACTCAAACTTGTGTATCTCTCATTGATATATATGTATATCTTTTCATACTCTTATGTTCCATCTTCCGTGTCTATTGTGCATGGCTTGATCATCTATGCTTTTTGTTGTTTCTGATCATTGGAAAATGCATTTTGAAACTGAGAACTAAAGGTGGAACAACCTTGGATTATTATATTAGACATAGTATGATAACACTTGGTCATTCTAAACACAAGTCTTCATGCAAGCTTTATTGAGAAAACTAAGGAATTAGATTTTTGATATTAAAGTTCAGAACTTATTTATAAGGAATTAGGGTAAGTATACATTTTGTGTGAATGAGGAGTTTTGTTTAAGATATATTTATATTCACGAGATATCATATTAAACCGAGTTCAGGAATTCCAACCTCGGTGAAGTCATCTTTTCTTATATCCATTAATTGTTCTAGCCGTTTATAAATTTGCAATTTGAATTTACATTACCAAAACGTTAAATTTAAGTCTTCTACAATTTATTCAAAGGTAATAATAACACATAATTGCTAAACAACTCGCTAATCCCTTGGGAAAACGATACTTGGAATTTCACTTTATTACTTGAACGATTTGGTACACTTGCCAAAGAGTTAACACCCCCACCTGCCCATAAGAAGCTCCGTTGTTGAAGAAGAGTGAGACTAAATTCTCAATGAAGAAAAATTTAAAACTTCTTGAGAGTTTTATTATTCCCAATCTTAAAACATCGAAGATAAAGAAATGATCCTCTCAATTTTTGAAGCTCGATATAAGGTTATCCTTTTTATAATCAAAGACCAATGATCAATTTATGTGAAACAGGCAAAAACACAAGAAAGGATGTCCGAGCAAACAATGTTTGACTTCAATGCACAAGGTCCGTTGGTTGAAAATGTTTTGTTAAAGAAAAACTCTTTTGGATTTAAATTCTTCCCTTTTGTTAGCGAGCACCTATAACATGTAATGAATTTGAGAGTTAAGGAAGGGAATATTGAATCCAGATATTTATACTTGGTTTGTCTAATAGTGCGGACTATGTTCGATTCTTAATCAACTTGATTAAGTTCCGAGTAGTAGACAATTGTTGCAACAATACAAGTATTCTTTCGACATGTAGCCACTTAGAGACTAATACAAGATAAGACTTTCTTCTAGAGTTTGCTATGAAACACTAACAATGTTCTTCTAAAGCTTATGAAAGATTGAAGAGAGAAAAAAAGTCGAGTTTTTGCACTCGAAAGATAGAGCATGTTTTTGTTGTCTTCTTTTAATTAGATCTTTTTATAGTGCATGAGAGCAACTAATCATTGGAGATTCGTTTGACATCTTTAGCTTTAGGTTGATCTTCAACTTCTTCATGTATCATCTGGTGAAGACATCACGTAGATGCATCAAATGCACTTCTTTATGCATTAAATGCATGCTTCTTATTTTAACACAAAACCTAATAATTTGTAGCACTTATCCTTTGTTGGACAGTCAATTTTTCTTCTTTCGGTGAAAGCAAACTTACATACACAACAGATGTACTTCAAGAGTTGACAAAACTTAGGCATGTCGGAATTTGGTGAAAAACAACTTTTTCTCTTCTCCAAGGATGTGTTGACCGGAAGAATCTTTCTAAAAAATACAAAATAAACATCTAAGGTTAAGCATTTTTTAAACGAGGCATAATTTGATGAAGTTTTTCGTCAATCAAGACTTCTCGTTTGTTAGGACGCACAATTATTTTCTTTTATGCATTAAATTTCTTTAAGCATAAGTTCAAAATCACAAAGTGTTTCACTTTTCTCTAAAAAATTCTCAATTTTTAAAAATTAAAGACCAAGACTTAATCCTCGTATATTTTGGAAGAAAATCGAGAATCTCATAGTTTGGTTGAGAATATTAAACAAGTGAAGTGTGACCCCATTTGCTCATGCTCCTCTCTATTTTCATTACTCACATCACTCTTTGCGTTTCCTCTCTCGAAAAGCTTCCTCGATGGTCATTTCTTTCAATCCCTTTTGATAATCTTTCAAGATCGAATATTTCTATAGGTAAGGAAAGCTAACTATTGTTCTTTAAGTAATTTTGATTATTGGTGAAATTGATTTGGTTGAATGATGTATGTCATTTTACTCTTTATTTCTTGATCTAAGAACACTTTCTAAGCCATTTGTTCTATTCTTAAACCATGCATTTTTCACGTTTTCATAAAAACAATGACATAATTTAAGTTTAGTAAATTTATTGCATTTTATATATTTTTAACATCAACACATACATTCATACATTCATATTGCATATATCTTTTTTTTGTTTTTCTGGTTGAAACTTTTCTTGTAGGAGAAAAAGAAGTTGAAGTTATTCTGAGATGAGCCCAATGTGCTTCGGTGGGGAAAATTTTTTCAATAATTTTATTTAATTATGGTCAATAATTTAAATTTTGTACGCTCTACTTTGTGACATTCACATTCACACACTCACACATATCCATTTATTCTTCACACTCCAGTAATTTATTAGTCTTTTACTTTTAATTTAAATTCGAGTATTTTATAATTCCAGACCTACATTTTAAACTCAGTATTTTACTTATTCATTTTAAATTTTAATAGTTAATTGAATACATTTTTCATTTAATTGTTAATTATTTATTTATTTTTATTATAATTTGAATTAGCATCAATATTTTATTCTAATTATTGCTCTGCCTTAAAATCTATGATTTAACTATTAATTTTTTATTTTTTTTATTTAAATTTGAATTAGTATAAGAATTTCATTTCAATCATTGCTTTGCCTTTAAATTTGTCTTTTAATTTATTTATTTATTTTAATCATATAAGCATTTATAAACGTTGATCTCATAATTAAATTCTTAGCATCACAATTTAATTCTGCATGCATTAGTTTTTCGTATTTAAATAATTTAATTTCCATATTTGTTTTTAATTTTAGTTTCCCTTAATTATTTTATTTATAATTTTTTTACTATGTGTTTTTAATTTTAGTTTTCATTAATTATTTATTTACTATGTGTTTTAAATTTTAGTTTTTAATTACTCTGCATTGTTAATTTTATCAATTCGACAAAACCCCCTTTATTATCATTCTTATTATTATTATTATTATTATTTATTTTAACTTTTCTTTGGAGAACCATGTTTAACAATGATTATACTCCTACAATTGTGTCCTTGTGAGATTCGACAAGGGTTAACTATATTACATTAGTTAACTTTTTTCTTTGATCAGAATTTTGTGCGACAAAAATCTGTTTATTAAATGGTGTTGTTCTTTGGGGACACATTGTGTTTTGTCACTTTGCTAGATATTATTCTTTATTGAAAAGAAATTAAAAAACATTTACTAATAAAAAAGTTAAAAAATTAAAAATTACAAAAAAACATTTATTAATATTTTGTTTAGGTTTTTCTCTAACCATTCTTGTAGAAATTCTTCACGGAGTTTGGTAGTGTGACAATGCATGTCTGGAAGGGTTCTAGCTAGAGAAAGACTGGTACTTAAGCGGTTCCATTTGTGATCCACATCTCTCTCACGGGAACTCGCCTGGTGCACTTGTTCACGGTCTACCATTATTGGATGGTGCATGACCAGATCTCGGAGGGGTGAACTACAGTACTGTACGGTCTTGAAATCAAGAACACCTTTAGGAAACCAAGAAGATTGCGAGAAAGAAGGAGTTCAAGATTGGCCTGAAGGTGCTGCTGTTTAACACTCGATTAAAGCTGATATCGGGAAAGCTAAAGTCTAAGTGGGATGGACCATTCATCGTCACTAATGTCTTCCCTCATGGAGTTGTAAAAGTTCAAGACATGAAGGATGGTAGGACATTCAAGATGAACGGTCATCAATTGAAGATTTTCCATGAGAATCAAATCCTCCCATCAGTTGAGTCGAGTTGCTATTTGACGACCTCGGCACCTGTATCATTTGAGGGGATAGACCCAGGATCCGAGCTGCTTTAGCTCCTTGAAGATTTGCATTGGCATTTGAATAACATAAATTCACACATTGAGGACAATGTTGACTTCAAAGTGGGGAGTATTTACATTTCATGCATAATGTTTCGTTTCATATTTTGTTTTAACTATTGCTTGATGTTTTAGATTGACTGAAATATGTTCTAGAAAAAGGAAAAACAACTTCATTAGGAGGAAGAATTCAAAGTTTGAAAGGTTTAGCTCACTTAGGAAGTCATGGTCGAGTTACAATAACAATGATTTGTGGTCAATTTCAGGTAGAACAAAGCACCCCCGAAGTGAGTTTTGAGCCTTATTTATTCTTGTGTGAAACACTCGTGACATTGGAACTTTCCAGAACTCGATTGATTTCTCTTTAACACTAATGGAACACATACAACAATAGAAATGATTTAGGCCTTCTTGTTCTTAGCCACTTAGCCAAATAGCTTACCCTTAACTAAATATATCCTTTGAACCCACCTTTGAGCCTTAGCCTTTTCTTGGATTTATACCCGAGAATTATAGCCTTCTAACTTAGACACCATCTACACCCGGACCTAAAGGGAAGTATGGACCTTGGAATCATTGAAGAAAATCATTAAAAATCTAGTTTTACAAGAAATCAAGAATGTTAGAAAAGCGAAGTGCCAAAAAAATGAAAAAGAAGTCGAAGCATTACAAAGCAATAAATGAATAAGCTCACGAAGGCACTCCAATGCAAAAGTAAGAGAAGTAGTGGCAAAACATGGAACTGGAATAGAGTTTCAAGGTACATTGATCCACGTTCTTTATTCTACCTAAGGTCTTAGCCTATTTTCCTAACTTACCCATAACCATAAGCCTCATTAATTTATAGCACTTGTGTTATCACGGAGAATAGGAATATCTAATAAATGTAAATCGAAATAACATAGCTGCTATTTTAACCAAAGTATTTGTACAGTGCAACTTCCAGCAATAATGTATTCAGCTTCTGCTGTAGATAATGCAACACATGCTTGCTTCTTGTTGGTCCAGGATATCAAGTAATTTCCAAAGAGATGGTATGTTCCACTTGTGCTCTTTCTATCTAATTTGTAACCTCGCAAAATCGAATTAGTGTATCCTACTAAATTCACACACACATATGTATATATATATATATATATATATATATATATAAATATCTTAATATATAAATATATAAATATATAAATACATAAATATGTAAATAGATAAATATGTAAATATGTAAATATATAAATATGTAAATATGTCAATATGTATAAATATGTAAATGTATAATATGTAAATGTATAAATATGTAAATGTATAAATATGTAAATATATAAATATGTAAATATATAAATATGTAAACATATAAATATATAAACATATAAATATATAAACATGTAAATATGTATACATGTAAATATGTAAATATATAAATATGTAAATATATCGGTATATAAATATATGAATATATAAATATATCATTATATAAATATATGAATATATAAATATATGAATATATGAATATATGAATTTATAAATATATGCATATATGAATATATGAATATATGAATATATGAATATATGAATATATGAATATATGAATATATAGAATATATAAATATATATGAATATATAAATATATAAATGAATATATAAATATATACATGAATATATAAATATATAAATGAATATATAAATATATACATGAATATATAAATATATACATAAATATATATTTATATAAATACATAAATACATAAATACATAAATATATAAATACATAAATACATAAATATATAAATATATAAATACGTAAATACATAAATACATAAGTATATAAATATGTAAATACATAAATATATAAATACGTAAATACATAAATATATATTTATATAAATATATAAATACATAAATACATAAATATATAAATATGTAAATACATAAATACATAAATATATAAATATGTAAATACATAAATATATAAATACATAAATACATAAATATATAAATATATAAATACATAAATACATAAATATATAAATATATAAATACATAAATACATAAATACATAAATACATAAATATATAAATATGTAGATACATAAATATATAAATACGTAAATACATAAATTATCAAAATTCTTCAAAACACCAATCTTTTCAAGTTTCATTTTGGATTTAATTCTTCAACAAATCTTCTAAGTAAATTTGTACTCTTTCTCGAATTAAATCAACATTAACGGAATAATTGTTGAGAGAGATTGTTGTGAATAGCTTCAATTGTCGTGTGTCGACTACCAGAAGTTATATGGACAAAATCACAATCGAATCGTGGCACTTTGACTGTTACACTTTAAGTAGAAACAGTTGTATCATAACTAACTGTTGTTATAGTTTTTGGTATAATGGTAAACGCTCTCTATATAATAAAGTGTTCTAGAAAAATGATTAGAATACAAAGTTAAAATAAAGAAAATTATTAGACCCGTTAAACTAGTTGATATTTATCTACACTTAATAAACCAATTTGTTTTTCAGAAAAAAAATTTGCACGCTGATAATTAATTACGAGATTATATAATCGATTAAGTAACTTTAAATTTCATATTTATTATCCATAAAGTTGAAAAAACTTATTCCTACTAACTATTAAGGACCCAAAACAATAAAGGGTACCTAAGTTTGCCAAGACTATTCAAAATGAAAAAAATTTTAAAAAAAAACTTTATGAAGTGATCATGGTGGGGAATTCCAAAATAATTTGTTTGAAACCTTTTGAAGAACTAGGAATCTCACATAATTTTTTTTGTCCAACAACACCCTAACAAAATGGAATAGTAGAAAGGAAGATTTAGCTAGAACAATGTTAAATGAGAATAATCTTCCAAAATATTTTTAGGTCGATGCGCTTCTATAGCATGTTATGTATTAAATAGAATTTTAATAAGACCTTTTTAAAACTAACTCCTTATGAAATTTTTAAAGGTAGAAAACCAAACATTTCTCATTTTAAAGTTTTTTGTTGCAAATGTTTTGTTTTAAATAATGGAAAGGATAACCTTGAGAAATTTGATTCAAAAGTAGATGAAGTAGTATTTTTAGGGTACTCTTTAACCAATAAAGCATATTGAGTATACAATAAGAAAATATTACATGTAGAAGAATTTGTTCATATAACCTTTGATGAATTTTTGGACCTTGAGAAAAACTCTCTTGAGTCAAGAAAGAAATCTATAGATATAGAAGAAGAACAAGGTGCAATTGAAAAGATCAACCACAAGAAGGAAGCGTGGAGAAACTTAGAAATAGTCAAGAAAAAGAAATTGACTATGATGAAACCTACGCCCCAGCTACAAGACTAGCCTATGCAACAATTAAGAAGTTCAAGTTATATCAAATGGATGTAAAAAGTGCTTTCCTAAATGGATATATCAAAGAGGAAGTCTATGCCTGTCAACCTCCTGGTTTTGAAGACTATCAACATCCAAATCATGTCTACAAGCTAAAGAAGGCACTTTATGGACTCAAGGAACCTAGATCTTGGTATGAAAGACTTAGCAACTTCTTGGTAAGTCATACTTATAGAAGAGGTAAAGTAGATCCAACCTTATTTATATCCTTTATATTTTCAATTTCATGCATTTGAATTGTTATGAACTGTTTTTTAAATTCATGTATATCTTTTTAATGATTATCAATAAAAGGGGGAGTATGATTATGTATGTGTTTTTTGATTATGCATATAATCAAGCAATTGATTAAGGGGGAGAAATTAATTGATTAAGGGGGAGTATGTAATTGAGAAAAATCATAAGTAACTGAAATAGGGGGAGTTCAAGAAGATGGGTGTACTTAAAGATTAATTTTCAATTGAACTTGTGATATGGCTCATATAATGTTATATCACTAACTCATTTGTGCTAATCTTGAGCTGACTACAAAGTCAAGCAATTTCTTTTATTATATCATAATAGGTGTTTTCTTGATCATCATAAAAAGGGGGAGAATGTTACCAAAGAGGAGAAAGTCAACACTCTTTGAAGACAAAAGTATAAGTTTTGATGAATTCTCAAGCAAGCCAAATAAGATCATTGAATGAAGAATTGAAGCTCAAGTCGAAGAATTTAGTGTGTCAAATCATTCTCGAATAAGAGAAATCAAAAGAGGAAAACATAGATCAAGCACTCCTTCACTAATGAACCATTTAAAAAGAATAAAATTGAGTTTTTACACACATAATCTATTATGTTCATAACATAATCGATTATCATACTGATTTTTTGAAAAAATGGTTCTCGTTATAATCGACACGTGGAAAACATAATCAATTATGTCGCAATTTAAAAATACCGATTTTGGTGCTCACATAATCGATTATGTCAAACAAAATTTCAAAATAAAATATCTTTTAAATACAAACTGAATTTTAAAAGATAAACCTCTTTCTATATTCTCTCCTAAAGATTATTCTTCGCTTATTCAGAGAATTAAAACCGATTTTCGAAATTATTTTGATTTTATTTTTGAATTATTTTAATTAAATTAATTCAACATAATGTCTCTATAATTAACCTAATCTAAGAGGCAAGAGAAAAAAAGGAACAATACACATTGATCACGGAAATATTCAGGCTATCAATCTTAGTTCTACAATTTTGATTAAGTCACTTAAGAAATGAGTTAACAGTTTGTGCTACCATTTTGCATTCTCTCTTTCCAGGTGATATTGTTCCTATTATTATTTGATTATTTGTAAACACCATTGTTGGTGTATTTTTCATCCCTTGTGATTTTTAAGGGTGTTTCATCTCTTGTGTGATCAAGAGAGGTGTGTTGTCATCCTTTGAAGTTTTTCAAAGGAGGTGGGTTTTCATCCCTTGTGATTTTTTCAAGGGAGGTGTTTCATCTCTTGTGTGATCAAGAGAGGTGTGTTGTCATTCTTTGAAGTTTTTCAAGGTAGGTGTTTCATCTCTTGTGGGATTCAAGAGAGGTGTTTAGTCTTTAGGTTTATTCTTTTGCATGTTTCAATTGTAATATTGGTTGTAATTGAATTTTCTAAAGATAGTGATTGAGGAGTCATTCTCAAATTGAGGTGACTGGGAACTAGATGTAGGGGTTGGCTATACCCGAACCAAGTATAAATCTTTGTGTGTTTTTCTTTCCTTATCTCTTTACTTTATTTACAGCTTCCGCTTAAGCACTCAATTGAAATAAATTAAGTAAAGATAAACAAGAAAATTGAAAAAGGGTAAATTTATTTGTGACATCTTAAAACGCATCAATTCACCCCCACTCTTGATGCCATTTGTCTAACATTATCAGAGTTTTCAAAAAAGGAAGTGCAGCAAAAACAATATTAAAATAAGGGTCTAGAAAGAAAATATCACTATAATGGTTCACTCATCAAGAGTTATGTCCAGTTCATCCACTAGCAAAAAATTCTTACAAACACACACACAACAAGAAATATTTCTATTCTTAAATACTACAAGAACAAAACTTTAAA